>VNJN01003038.1:0-123954 GCA_008042485.1 Drosophila mayri | reverse complement strand
ACGACGAACTGGGCAAAACTGGAAAAAATGTATGATCTGAAGATGTTGAGGGCGAATATGTAGTTTTAAAAAACTCAGCGAAGAGATTGGCTATTGCTTGGTCAGAATTTACTTTAGTATTCCTAAATGACAGCGAGGGAGGGTATGACGTGGATTTACGTTTAGAGTTAACAAAGTTGTAAAACTGTTTAGGGTCCTGCGTAAACTGGACCTTACAACGAGTCAAATAACTTTTATAACACTGAGCGTTAAGCACGGTAAAGTTAGATCGAGCACTAAGATAAGATGAGAGAGCCGTTTTTGAACCAGTACGTTTATACTTATTATAAAGCCTAGATTTTACGTTTTTTAATCGTGTCAGCTCTTTATTAAACCAAAGTGGTTTATTTGAGACAGACGGGAAGGTTTTAGGAACACATAAGTTGAAAAATGAGTTCATGGCACTGTAAAAAATATCAACGGCGGATGCCATGTCCGAGCTCGTGTAAAGATTCGACCAATCAAATTCTGTTATTAAAGTGTTTAGCCTCTGATAGTCAGCCTTTCGGAAACAGCGGACTCTGTTTAATCTGCTACCAGATGTTGTTGCTAAAGCTGTCCCAGTGTCGATAGTCACATCGAAAGTTGGATGATAAGGATCTTCAGGTTGCGTCATTGGAGGAACTCTAATTAGGTTTACACCTGCAGGATCAGAGACAGTCAGTCAGTATTAGTAAGAAATGTATCAAAATTTTCTCCCTGTGTCATAGCAACTTGCTACCAGTTTTCCATGGAATCATCATCATCATCGTCATTGTCTTTGGGTCTATCATCATTTCTCCGGGAGCCTGTATGCTGCCTCTAAACAATCTGAAATTAGCATAACTTTGGGCGTCTAATGTCGTTGCTCTAACGGTCAGCTCCAATCATCTCTTTCACTATATGTCGGCATGTGTTTGTGTTAACAAGCAATTGATAAAACAAAGCGGTAAATGTTTAACCCAAGCAAGCCAGGTCCACCTCTCTTTTCCCCCCATTTTCCCCCCATTCCCACTCTATGGAAAATCGGTGTTTGTGATGTAATGGATCATGCTCAGGGGGCAAAATTGTTTGAGCAGGGAAGAGTTCTTGATGTACGAGGTGTTGACTTTTTGATTCAAGAGCTCTGAAAGCTGATGAGCTTCTTGAATTGCCAAGGGGATATATGGTAAACGTGGTTATAAGGTTGGGTAAGGGATTACTTAAGAATTAGAAGCTGCCAAGATTTATTTAAATACAAAGATTTAAAAAAAACAATACAAAAAAGTTTGAATGGTCATTAATTTTCCTTAAAATATATTTTATTACAACTCATTTATATTTTTTTATACCTTTTTAACAATTTACCACCTGCATTGAATTGTTTTTTTTTGTCAGCTGCCATTTAACAGCTTTCAATTAGAGATAACCCACTTTGCTGTCCAATTTCCATGCCTGATTTCCCCCGGATTTTCCCAGGGCTTCTTTGATCGGCCCACACACGAGCAGCAGACGTCCCTCGATAAGTGCACTCTGGCATGTCAATCATCTGCTGACCAAGTCACGCCTTCTTCCGCTGCCCGCTGTCCACTATCCCATATATACATTGCGATCGTGTAAATATATTTATAGGGAAAATCGGCGGCAGCTGCCGATGTCTGGCTGTCAGTTCGATGGACAACAAATTTCACACTCTTTCACGAACCGTAGGAGGGTTTTCCTTTTGTCTTTGATTTGGCACCGCCTTCGTCTCTTTTCTCTTTTACTTGCTTTGAATATATGTATGTTTTTTTCTGATTTTGTTTTGTATTCGTTATGATTTCTAGAAATTCACATTAACTGCAATTCACTTTTTTCTACAAGTTACAAGGGTATTATTATATGCTCTATGACTTGGGAAATTGTCGGTGTCATTGCCGGCAAACGAGGCACGAGTCGAACTTTGGTGCAACAGAAACGTAGGAAAAATGCCAACGAAAGTTTGCTGCTTTTTGAAAGTGATCGAATTGCGGTGGTTGTGGTCGTTGTTGGAGGGGAAAGGTCATAATACAGCAAAACTCATGGCTAACTAACCGACTAAACGCTTCTTGAACTGAGTGCTGGGCTAAGTGAATTTAATGGTAGATTTCGTGAACTAGTTTTTAGTAATTACCATTTTTTCTTGACTCAATTGGTTGTAGTTTATTCTGCTTATTTTATTCAATTTATTGTAGGTAAATTATTTTATTAAATTATTAAGGGGTTACGTAGGAGTTGCTTTTCTAATTTTATGCAAATTGAATATAATTTAATATATTACATATATTTATTAAGTAGTTAAATTCAAGCCAGAACGAGGTCTTTCTTTATACGATATATTATAAAATCTGCCTTAATCTTAAGGCTTTAAAACTCAATTATTTAATTGGTTTATTGCTGCCAGTTGGCATATCTTTAACTACTACTTTCCCACATTTCTCAACTCAAAAGAACTTATTGACTATATACCTTAAGGCGCTTATTTTATTGATCACGTAAAAGTCGGCATACCCTATAGTCTCTGCTCATCACAAGCCTGCAGTTAAATTTCCTGATGATGCTTCTTATGTGCGATGTGCATATGGCAAAGGCTATAATTAATTATTATGAGTGGTGGTCTTACCAAAGCTTTGGCTCATGCCATGCCTCCGGGCCTCCTACTGCCTCCTCCTTTGCCTCCTCCTCCACTTGCCCCACTAATTAGCCGAGTTGGAAGCGTGAAAAAGAGTCGTATGCGGTTGCTGTGCTGTGGTTGCATCACCACCATCACCCAAAGTAAAAGGGGAAAATACTACGAGGAATTCGCAACTCATGCGAAGAAGATCGCGCAGCCGGAATCAGACATGACCTAGCCATTGTAGAACTGGCTAACTAACTAACTAACTAACTAACGGTGCCTTGCCCTCTATAATTAAGCACAATCGGCGTGTCTATATACACACACACAAATCAAACGAAGGAACGAAATACATTTTGGTCTTTAGCCCCGTTTGCAGTTCTAAGTCGATTGTGTTTCGAGAAGAAAGCGTGTAAATTCAAACCTGCCAGCAGCAGCAGCGAAAGTTTTTGTGTTATCTTCACTTTGGAAAAAAAGACTCTTGGATTATTATTTGTATGCAAATTAGCGAAGATGAAGAGCGAACCCCAATTCTTTTGTTGGCAATGTAACAATTATGCTTTCATCTTTCGATTGTTGCCAAAAAGCCAGAAACAAATGCGGGCCAAAAAGGCACAAATCTATTTAACAATGTGTTAATTACACGCGGCGGTCACAGTTCTAAGCCAAAACCAAGCCAAACCGAACCAAGGCATTCTCTTCCAGATCTGCCGCATCTACGTCTGCGGTAACCGTAAACAAATCTGCGCTTAATCGTTAATTTATGATATTCCTAGCGGTAACCGACAGCCGGCAATCAAGACCCAGCCCGAGCTTGACGCTCCGCTGATCAAGCGTCATCATCACCATCCTCGGGGTATTCTCCACCAGCTGACCATGGGTAGCTCATAAAGTTCTTCTTCACTCTTCATGCCTTCCTATCTCCTCTGATGAGCGCCGTTGTCTTGTGGCAGCTTCGATTCGATTTTATGACCTTTCGATGCCCATTAACATGCTGGATGCTGTATGGCTGAGCATTCAATGGTAATTAATGATCACTTTTCACTCAGTGGTTTTCAATTCGTTTTGTTTACTATCAGGAAGATTTCCACAGGGCCCGACACACTGCAGGTGCTGTGTGTGGGGAAATATTTATTAATTAACCTAGTCAGCTTTGCGGAAGCCGATCGTAAAATCTTTTGTTTGGACAGGAAAATCCTGAGTATGTGCATTTGGGATTAACAATCACCTGATTTACTCTCTCAAGAGTCCCATTCTCATAGATTTTAGCTGAAATCTTGAGAGATACACTAAGAGGGGAGCTGTGAGGAGATCTTGAGAGAATCAGAGAATCCGAAGATTTGGTTTAATCAAAATCAACATCCATGGGAAACATTGTTAGCGGCGCTCACCTCTGGGGATTGGCAATAAGACAGGATACTTCTGTCTTAACTTTCTCCGGGATTAACTTTCTGGGGAGACTGGGGGACCCAAGCCTAATCCTACTCATTCTTAAATTCCTGCAGAAACATTCCCATAATCGTAGCCATTCACAGTCTTTACTTAAAACGGCATCAAACGATGCTAACCGCACAAAAGCAGTTCGATTAATCTGCCAATCGATTGAGCCACCAAGCAAACAATTAAAGTCTTCATTAGACTGGTCCGGGGTCTTAGTCCCCACTCGCAGTCTTGGCAACCCATTTAGGTGCGGATATGTGACTGCAATTTTAATTAGGCACACGACCGCCATAGAACCAGTGACTCAACCACCCATGGCCAAGTGAAACATTTTCATTTAGCTTAATTCTTCTCCACTCTTCTCATTTCAGGTAAGTCCAGGCTCAGACTTAGAATCTAACTATGCGAACTCAACCTGTTTCTTCTGCTTTCTGTGTGCCGGGTAAGTGAGTTGCTCAACCTGTCGATGGTTGGGAGTTGAGAAGCTGAGAGCCAAGAGCTTAGACGCTGAGGAGCTGGGAGCTGGGAGCTAGGATGTATGTCGCCTTGCATCGATAGCACCGATCGCACTATGGCCATAAATTATGTCGTTGTTTGTGCAGAGAGTCGCAAAAGCGACTCAAACGCGAAGTCATTCCGGCCTCCACTACCAATCATCATTGTTAGGTGCACATCAAAATTTATAGGTCAGTAGTGGCAACAAATTGCCAGGCATTCCGATGCCTGCGCGTTTGGCTGCCCAAATCATTGCCGATCCTCTGGCCAGATGCCCTCCATCTTCATCGCTGTCTCTCCGTCCATTCGTCCGTCTTGACTGTATCTAATAAGGCTTGACCAGTTCCCTTGTCCATGTCATCAAAAAAAACCAGCGGAAAGAAACAAAACCAAAAACAAAACGGGCCCAAACTGAAACTGACCCACTCAACAATTGTATTGAAAGTTTCGGTTCGGTTTTCCTCCCGGAGTACTCCCTTCTTCCCCGTGGTTATCCTCCAGCTTATGACAATCGATTTGCAATGGAAAGCCGTATGCCTGGAGGCGCTCCATTTATAACAAGTGGCCAGCTTTGGCCAACTATCCAAGTTAGCAAAGCCCAGCAGAGATACACAAGGCACTGCAGAAAAAGTAGCCTGCGAAATTAGGAAGTTTTCCTTTGAAAATATTGATGATATGGGAATAAATGAATTAGGAATTTTGAAAAGCATTTACAAATTTTTGGAATTTTTGAGAAGAATAGAATCTCAGTTTCGTTAAAGTTTGATTATTTATTATTAATTTAAAATTAAATTTTATTTCTCTGTGTAGTTCTTAACTTTTTAGTGGCTCTTGCAGTGCCTTCAATGCCCTGGTGTTGTTACCGTTGTTGTTGTTGTCATTGTCGTTGTCATCGCTTGTTGCTTTGTTGTTATAGTTTGAGAGTCAAGTTGTTCCAATAATTCTGCATTGACATTCAACGGGGTTTTACTTGAGTTCTTCTAGTTTTTGTTGGCTTTGCCCGAAACGGTTTCCGTTTTTTCTATATATATATTTTTTTTTTGTCCAGAGATGTCTCTGTCCCATGGTCTTGGCCCATTGTCTTGGGAAATATGTATCTGGCTTGACAGGCGCTTTAGCGTAGTCGCCTTTCCCATTCTTACAATTCCCCTTTGAACTGCAATACTTTTTGGTGGTCGCTAATTAAGTTTAAAGAATGGACAATATTTTGAAAAACTTTGAGAAAGAGTTGGTAACGAGTTGGGAGAGAGAAATGTAGTTCCAGCTGCGTAAATTGGGATAGCCTGTGTCCTGATTATTTTGTTTTTTTTTTAAACTAAGCTTTAATATCTTTAACAAAAATTAATTTATAAATAAATATAAATTTATTGAGCAATAAAGGGTTCTGGGTTTTCAAAATATTTCAAGAAATTAAGAAGATTTTTTCTTAAGAAAAACACCATATTTTCCAAGGACCTTCAATATGCCTCCTAGAAAAATTATACTTAAGATATTCCTCCTATATATTTTAGATTTTATTTATTTCATATTTATATATTTTTTTGTAATACTAAAATTTAAATTTTAAAAAGAATTTGTGACTCGGTCTCTTACCTTATTATCCTTGTTGCCCGCTGCCAGTTTCTGCTGGTAGTACTCCTCGCGAGCGTGGGTGTTGAGGCTGTCGATCAGGGCCGAGGCATTCACATGGCCATCGTAGACTATGCTATCCTGCTGGCTGCCGTACGTGGCTGGGGTGCCTCCAGTTGATCCTGCTGCTGCTGCTGAGGAGGATGCTGCGGCGGCGGCGGCAGCGGCCAAAGGAATATTAGCCTGAGGCGTGCGAGTGTACAACTGTTCGATAGGCAAGGCAGGAGCCGCCGAGTTGGTGGTGATCGAAGGCAGCGATGATGACGAAGCCGAAGCTGAGGATGGAGATGATGCAGTGCCTCCACCAATCGACGGAGTCACCTTTTGCAAGGGCTTCGATTGCTGCTGCTTCTGCTGGAAACTGTTGGTGGTGGATATCTTCTGCTTTAGGGCGCCTGTGGATGAGGTGGTGGCACTGCTACTGGGTTTCGAGGCCGCTGCCGCATTCGCAGCTGCTGCACTGACGCTGCTCGGCCGCTGACCTCCTCTCTTGAGGGCAGCGGTGACCTTGTGGGCAAAGGGTCGCTTGGTGGCCCGGTTCTTCAGCTTTCCCATGGTGGTCAGGGTCCTCTGTTGGCTGCCCGAGTTGGCGGTGGTTGTGGTGCTGCCATCCGCATCATCGGCCGCCGTTATGGCGGCTATATTATTGTTCGATCTGGCGGCCACAAACTGATCATCGGGATCGGTGGATTCGGTGAGGGATTCATCGCTGGTAGTCGATGCCTGCGCCTGCTGCTCGGATTGTGTGGTGAGGTTGGGTGAAGTGGTTTCACCCTCCTCATCGGTGGCTTCCGATTCGGATTCCACTTCCGCTTCCGTTTCCTGCTGACTTACATCCGTGGTGGTGGGCAGCTCCTTCATAATGGTGCTCATCGCTGCCTGTTCGTTCATTGTGTTTTGCAGTTCAAGAAGTGTGGTCTCGTCCAGGACTAGAGTGGGATCTGTCTCAGCCTCAATGGTGGCTCCAGTTGGTGACAGTGTGCTCTGTTCCCTATCCTGCTCCGTTTCCGCTTCCGTTTCCGCCTCCTGCTGCTGCTGGGTGGTACTCGAAATACTGCCCCTGGAGGCAGTGGTCGCCTCCTGGCGATTAAATTGCTGCTCCTCAATGTCTAGGGACTCCTTCAGCCTGGCCACTCGTTCCACAATCCTGGCCAGCATATCCTTTTGCTGCTCCGGCAAATTCTTCGTGTCGAGCTCTAACAGACGATCATATTTCCTTATATTCCTCTTCACTGTCTCTATGTCCGCACGGGTCTTGGCCGAGGTTAGGCTGGGACTGGGATTCGGGTTGACGGAGCGCGGTGTCTCCTGGAAGTAGGTGCGTGCCCGACGATTGCTATAGCCCACCAGCTCGATCACGCCCGGATAATCCGCCGAGGAGGCGGATACCGTCATAACCAATGCAATCAGGGCCAATTGGCAGCTCCAGGCTGCGCTAAACCGCACCATTTCAGTTTCAGTTTCTTGGTTATATCTTTTAAATTGATTTTTCTTTTCTCTATTTTATTTTTGTTTCTGTTGTATTTTTTTTTGCACTCGCGATTCACGTTCGGTTTTTCTTGTATTTCTCGTATTTCACCCGCTCGTATTAGTGTCAACTAACAGTAACTCCAGTAACAATCTTTCGGCACAGACACACACGCGAGAGGAGTCCCAGAGTCAGGAATCAGTATCAGTCTCGGTCTTGGTCCAAGACTCAAGATCGGTGCAGTGTCTGGGATCCACAGGGGAAGAGAGAGATATATGTATATAGTATAGCTACTGGTGGTGGCCACGATCCGCTGACTTCTAACGTCGGATTACAAATGTTCCAAGCCGCTGGCTGGCAGCGTCTTTTAAAAATTTCCAAGCGGAAAACGCGGTGCGGCGCGCACTTTTCTCCCAACTGGAGCTGAGGCTTCCAGCTTTTGGCTTCTTTCACCGCCAAGTTCATGGCCGAGACCGGTTTGAAGCCAACATGTTGTTGCAACCGAAGAGTGGCCAGCGGAGAATCTCAGAGAATCTCCACGGACAACCAGAGAATCTCCGAAGAGAGCTTGCGAGAGAGTGTGGAGCTGAGCGCTTTCTCTGGATGTTGCCAAGTTTGGTAGCAAATGTTGCACAATTGACAAATGCAGACTGCTAATTGCAACATGTTGCTGGGCGAAGCCATTAGGCCAGGCACACGCCTTCCTTTTGGCATTATCTCGGCGGATAACCGTGCAGAGTATCTGCAAGATATACGAGCCCAAGCCCCCCCATTCAATTAGTCATTCCAGACACAAACTCCGGCCTGGTTCTAGCCGCTTTCGCTTCAATGTCAACTTGGCTCGTTTAGCCTGTCATCGATTTGGACTGGAACTCGTCGGAGCCGAGTCGTTCTCTCTAGCACCTAACACCTCTTGGCTTGGCCAAAACCAGCTGAAATATTCAACGTTTCTCTTCGGGCTCAATTTAGCTAAATGGCCTCGCATTAAACATAATTTGTCGCGGCCTTCTTAATTGCAGTTTGGGAATAACTCCACATCGAACACTCCACTCTCTCTATCTCTGCGTCTCTCCATGATATCACTTCTGGAGACCTTTCTCCCTCTGGGTGATCTGTAGCCCCGTTCGTGCCCAGAACACCTAATGAACCCCAGGCGACGACGGGCTCATCCATTTCCATTTCAAGGTGTTCTCATATTTATACACTAAAAAAGGGTATTTGCGATAGTCAAGGGTGTTATTTTTAAATGGAAATACTTAATATTTGGTAGTGTTATTTTTGTATAATTTTTTAAGCAAAGAAAGTATTAATTTTTCTTACAAAACTTTTGTGTTTTGTGACCTTTTTTGTGATAATATTTATATTAAAATACAACATTAATTTCCTCGATACATATATTATTTATTTGTCTAAATTGCGGTTAAAATATTAGTTTATTTTATTCGTTATACATTTGAGACAATATTTTAATTCTTCACTAATTTCTAAATTATTTTAAGTTCTCTAAAATCTTAATAGTATTGAACCCTCATGCCATAGAGTATTAAATATGTCATTAGACATTTTTCACTTAGTTCCTTTCATTTTTCTAGTCAACTATTTGGCTGCCAACAATTTCCCTACCGCCTGGGAACTGCAATAAAACAATAAGAAATGAACTAATAAGAAATTGTTGCCAAGAAAGAAAACCAAAGCTCAAGTTCAGCGAAGAGACTGCTGCTTCTGCTTCTGCTGCTGCTGTGGAGCTTCTCATTTTTCACGTAGCCGCGCAATAAAAGAAACCGAGCGTTAATTAAAAAAATAGCCATAGATCAATGCACCTGATAGATGCGGGAAATGTTTGTTCTACTGCTGGGTTGCAAGTCGCTTGTTGCAAGTTGCTGGTTGCTGGTTGCCATCCGGCTGCTGTTGGCTTTACTGTGTGTTCATTGCCAGGGGCAAATGTGGTGTAATTTGTGAGAAAGAGGCTGGTCTCCTTAGCCCTTTTTAGAGCCACCTAATGGAGAGAGCCCAGAGCCATTTCAGAACCCAAAAAAAAAGAACCCAAAGGAGGTAAAGGAAAAGGCCAAGTAATGGGGGAATGGTAGTTGACAAGGCTGCAGGCGCTTCCTTCATTAGCATGGAATGGGTGGAAAACTGGACAATATGGCTCCGACTCTGACACACATAAGGCGTTTATAATCATTATGGGATAAACGCCGGAGTTGTTAACTCCTCCTAGGAGATGTTGCTCCTCCAGTCGGGTGAGTGGGTGCTGCTGTTGCGTGGTTGCAGCTAGCAACTTGCAACTTTCTTTGGCTCTTATCTTTTGTGCATATGCAGCGGACACAGCAGCAGCAGCAGCATCAACGCAATGGCGGCGTCTGCATTCTTTGTTGGCTATAAAATATGCGACCGACGATCATCTGAGTAACATACAACACAACAGCAACAGCAGCCGCAGCAGCAGCAGCAAGAGCAACAGCAACTGCTCTAGCACCGCAGCAACTCTTGAACTTTACTGAGCTATGAAAATGCTTTTGCCCTTTTTCTATGCTGTCTTCTTCTTGTTTTACTGCAGGCTGCAACTGTTTAGCATGAGCTGCACTAAAAGAAATAAGTCATTTACTTATCAATCGATTTTTTAATATGTATTTAAAGCAAGGCTTATTGTGCAATCGATTTAGACGGACTCAATGCCACACAATAATTTTGTAATAAAAAACAAGAAGTTTGTAATAAAAAACAAGAAGTTTGTCCGTCAGTCTATCCTTTATTATGTCCTTAAGTCTGTCCGCCAATCTGTTCATTAGTCTGTCCTTCATTTTATGATCAGCATTAAATTATTTTGCCTTTAGACTTTTGAATAATATTTTGTTAATTAAATAAATATATATATTTTGGAGTCATAAAAAGAATTAAACAAATAAATATTTGAGATATTTTTAAAATTTGTTAAAATGGTTTTGCTGTGTAGCTTAAATGAGTGAAAGAGAGAGGAAGACGCAGCACGATGTGGCTGCTTCTGCTGCTGCTGCTCAAGTGCCAATAGCAATCTTCTTTTTTTTTCTTAGCCGCTTTTCCTCCTTGCCGTTGTTTTTGTTGTTGTTTATTTCCCCCTGGCTTGATCTTTTGGTCTTTGGCGGTAATTTTTCTGTGCAACTTTTTCCTTTTGGCCAAGACTTTATTGGCTTTCAGTTGCCTTGGCTTCGGTTTTCCTTCTCCTCTCTATTTCGGTGCCATTTTAGCGCTGCTCCTTTTTTATCTGCCAAAGTTTTGTCTTCATTTTTATTTTAATAGCGATCTTGATACAGCTTTTTCGTAAAATACTCCTCCACTTGGTCGGTACGCGTTCTATCCTGGGTACTTTGTGGCTCTGTGGCTGGGCTCGTCCCTGGTATCTTCTCTTTATCACATAATGATTTCAAATGGTGCGAAATTAATTTGAATTATTACTGTTATTAGCTGTTATTTGTGTAATGGCCGGTGCCTGACCGCCGACGAGTCCAAAAAGTCAAAGATGGTACAGATGCAGTTGCAGTTGCAGTTGCAGTTATAGATACAGATTCTGGAAGTGGCTGCCGTGCATTATGCAAGACGTGGGTAACGAATGCTTCCACAAAAGCTCGAAAATTCAGTGATAAGCCGTTAGAATAGATCATTTCAGGGGCAGGAGCAGCATAAGGAGGAGCAGGAATCGTAAAAGCAGCAGCAGTAGAATCAGCAGTGATCCTCGTTTCACTAGAAATAGTTATTAAAATATTTTAAAATAGTTTGAAACTCAGAAAACAAGAATAGATTTAAAATAATCAAATATATTTTTAATATATTTAGAATTAATAGATTAAAGCTGTTTGGAATTACTTAAAAAAAGCTTTACTTTTAAAATTTATTTCACCATAACAAAACATTTAAACCATTACAGACTTAATTACTTAATTTATAGTCAATGTAATAGAACTTTTGTTATTTTCATGCCGTTAAAATAGGAATCTTTATTTTATTTTCTGCAAGTTGCCATTAATCCTCCAACAAGTACTTAATTTAGGCATTATAAATTACCCATTTAATGACCGATTTCATTGACATTTCTCCCTGTGGAGATGCTGTGCAGCATCAATTACCAATTCTCGTTGGCCGCTTAAATGACAGCATCTTTTGTTGTTCAGCTGGCTGGCTGGCTAGCTGTGGCCACATTTAAATTTATTAAAACTGCACCAGGCTAACTACTAACGGGCAGCAGCTCTTGGAATGTGCAACATGTTGCTGCTGCTGCTGCTGTTGCTGCAGAAGTTGCAAGTTAGTTGCCCGCCCGGTCACTGACCAAGGTGATCTGTGGCGTACCATCTGATGGCGCCTCCTATGCACCATTTGCAATTTGCCATTTTAGCATTTAAGCATTTTGCATGCAATTTGATGCCATTTGTCATTTGCTTAATTGTGCCCAAGTTGCGAGCTGCACTTCCTGCCAGATCAAGACAGTTCTTTTCAGTCTAGGGGAGTTCTCTTCGGTTCTGTTCAGTTCAGGTGAGCTGAGTTCTTACTGTTTCTAATTGCAGTCCGGCACGCAGCCTTGCCTGCAATCTGCCGACTCGAACCCATTTAGTTTCAATTAATCAAGTTGTCGCTGCACGCGTCTATTAGCTGTTTATGACAAGTGTGCAACAGGGAATCTGTCTCTAGGAGAGGTTCTCGGATTCCATGGCTCCTCGGGGTGCTCATTAGCGGCGCCCCCAAAGTAGCCGCTGCTCCTGCTTCCTCAGCTGTCTTGGCTTCGAAAGCTATATATTATTAAATATATAAACTTGTGGCAGTTGCCGCTATTGCCTGCCGGCTGATTTCTAGTCAGCCACTCAGTGCCCTCTTATACCTCAATATTCATACCAGAATTGGGTGTATTCCTTTGTTAAGAACGAAATATATAAATATTTAATATTTATCCAGGTTAATAAAATAATTATATATCCCAACATGATGTTTATTCTTATGTTTACTACACAAAATTCAATTAATGCAACAAGAAATACATAAAATTAAGATACATCCCATTAGGCATCCATTAATTATGAGACTCTAGTTGCATGCCTGGTTACATACGGAATTCCAGCTCGGGTTTTCGACTTTTTAAATATGAAAAATATGGGTGAATTCATAAGCGGGTATCTACGTAGTCGAAATAGCAGGCCAAGCACTTTTCGGTTACTCGCCGTTTCGTAATGGGCAAGTTCTTTAATGTTCCACTTTGAGTTTATATCTGGGTACCGTTGCATATGTGGGGGAAATGGTTAAAGGCTTTATTTTTTGTTTTGTTTTTGTCTTAGTTTCTGTTTAAAAAGATTGCACCATTTTTTTTGTTTTTTGCGCCCAGCTGTCACAGGTTCGTTGACTCGCAGGCGCAGTGTTGGTGTTGAAACAATCATGTCCAACGACCGGTGGCCCATTGCATAATCCACGCCATAAGTGAGCTGTCCAGATTCAGATCCAGATCCTCAGCTAGTAGATCCAGATTCAGCTCGAGACTGGCAGACAGATATACCGGCTTTTCCGCGGTAATTACCATTGTCTGCTAAATTGATTTCGAAATGCTTAAGACGGCAATTTTCGGTGGCTTTCAGGATGTGAAGATGTTTAGAGCAGTTGGTGGCGTTGGTTGTTGGCCAGCAATTGTGGGTCAAATGATCTTAAAACACCAGATGCAAGCCGAGATGCAGCTGAGAGAGCCATTTAATGGCTCAAATGATCATCTCCTGGGCTTGGCTTAAGCTGTTCTAACTGTTTTGTGAGCTAACCTGAGCTTGTCTGATGCGCAACTTAAGTTCAATGCATCAAAATGAAGTAATCATTAAGTAAGCATTATGCAGCTAAGCTATATTTTTTGAGATAATGCTAGGAGTGCCATGATTTAGCTATGAAAATCAGTAGAAATAGTTTGTTTTTCTAGCTTTTTACAAAGAGTTCCTTTTCCTTTTACTGAAAAACATATATAAACATTTAGTATATAACCTTATCTTTGCTATTCTTTCAACTAACATTATTAATTATCTTTATTGATTAATCCTTTTGCAAAATCTGTAATCAATTAAGATCTATTGATGGCAATAAATTTTGCTACTGCCCTCAATCTTCTGGCATTCTTGGGATTGTATGTTATAAATGGCAGCGATTACAAACAAATTCTAAATGCCACTGACTCTGAATTTTCCCCCCCTGAAGCAGCTCCAGCTGCTTTTCCGGCAACTGGTTCAGCCTCCTCATTTTTATTTCACTTATTTCCCGATTATGATGCTCTGGGATACGTTTCAGTTTAGTTCGCTTCGGTTTCCTCGATGTGAAAGCGGCGGCACTGGCCAAACTAGAATTTATCTCTGCATTTCTAGATATATCTATATGTATATATATATTCGCATATGCACACGCATTAGATAAGCGATCTGCAGAAACCAGTTGCTGCTATCGGGAAGAACCTTATATCTCCATAAAGATAAAACTGACACCCCCCACGAACTAATTGCAGCTCATTTCCATTTATCGCGTTGCATCGTCTCCTTCGAATGAATTACGGCAGCTGAAAACAAATTAAAATCGTGGCAAATGCTGCGAGTTACCTTAAATTCGTCTCGCCACTCCTCTCGGCACCTTTTGCATTAAGTTTTCTAATTTACCGTCCCCAGAGGAAGCGATTTTCATGCGTTTTTCTTGGATAGAGATGAGAATTTTCTGGGCACTAAAAGTGGTGAAGTTAGGGGGGTAAAAAATATTTATTTAATTTACTACAAAAAATATATGTTATCTCATAAAATATTTTAGCATATTTTTGTGTTTAAAAAGAATATGAAATTCTCAAAAATATTATTTTAAAAATAAAAAACGTACTTAGTTTTCGTATCTTAAATCGTAAATAAACTTTAAGTATTTCACCTCTAGTGGCAATTTGTGTGATTTTGGGATTGGCATTGGGGGAACATTCGCGTGTTTGGCTTTTATTTTATTTCTGTCTTTGCCTCATCCAGGGTCTCCTTTGCCACTTGTTGCGCCCGTTTGCCAAATGCAATTAAATCTGTGTCGGTTGTGTGTGTGTGTGTGCAACAATTGCACTTGGCAATTGCAACTGTGCCGCATAATTGTGCCAAATGAATTTGTAATTATGTATTTGGTTTGGCTCTTGGACATGCTATGCGATCTTAGCCGGTTTCCAGCAGCTCCCATTCGAGTTCAGTTTTTCTTCAGATTTTTTTTTTCGGTCATGTGAGTGACATCACAGTAGCAGCCACACACAACACAAAGTAAAGTCATTGTCAACAATGTCAGGCAGACCCACAAGACCGGGGGCCCAGACCAGTGGCAGCAGTAGTGGTAGTAGTGAAGACCAAACCGGCAAGTCTGTTCGGGCCATCATGACACCACACAAAAAGAAGGCTGACAAAATTTAATTAAAGCGCATGACGAAAAATTCTTTGAAAAATTGTTTAGACGACATTCGAGACACTAAAGGAAGTTTATAAAGGGAGCGAATATAATACCCTTACTGGAATGGATTGATATGGGAAATCTGATTAACTATAGATATTGCATTATAAATAAGAGTAAAGAAAGTAATTTATAGGATTTTTCTATCAGAAATTAAAATTGAAAACAGTATTATTAGAATTTTGTAAGTTTATTTAGTTATTTTTCGTTTAACTTCAACTTTTATTTCATTAAATAAAGCCCACAATAAATTCTTTGATCTTAGGGTATATACAATTTAAGATCCTTTTTAACATATTGAAATATTTTTGTTATCATTATTCAATGCCTGATTTGGAAAATATATTTAAAAACCTTTGAAATAATTATTTAAAGCACAAATAAAAAACTATGAAATCCCTTTTGGAAGATTCTTAAAGTAAACATTTTAAAGGTATTTTATGGCAAGTAAAAAATATATATAGTATCTGTGCAGACACCTTTAGTTACACATTCCCCACTTTTTGCCTGCACTTCTTGTAGTTCACTCACTTTTTTTCTAACTTTTTTCTGCTAGAGAAGCCAGTCTAAAGTGTCAAAGTCTGGAGCAGAGTAAAGTGGGAAGCGTTCGAGGCAGGGATGACATGTGGCACCATACTGGGGTATTTGGCAAAGTTTTCTTGAACTTCACACGAAGCCAATTAAATGGCAACACGTTACGGAACATGGTCGAGAAGGCATCATCCCCGTCATTATCATCATCGTCGTCATCGTCATCGTTGTCATCATGATCCATGGGGGCTTATTCCCCAGCGATGAGCTGATGGGGTGACGGGAGCCATAGACTCGACTCGAAAATGGGTCAATGATGGCTTAAATGGTGACTGGATGGATATAAGGTTGAAAGCCACGAGGTGTGGGCCTGACATTTGATCGCATCTGCCGATCCACTCGGCTGATTGACTGATGAATCTCTGCGGCTTTTCTGCGGCTTGATTTATGACGATCGATGGCAAGTTTTATTCAACTTTCTTCCGTCGCCACCTCAGCTTTTGGCTTTGGCTTTGGTAGTTTTCCATTTTTGCATTTTGCATTTGCAGTTTTCCTTGACTCGCTTTTTGCGGCGGCTGCTGCTGATGATGATACTATTACTATTTCCAGCGATATTGTTATTGAGATGTTTGCCATGGCCCCTTAGCTTTGGAGAATCTTCGCTTTCCTGGCTACAATTTGTCTAATATGCCAATTTGGTCGCCAGTCTCTCAGCCTCACTATGCAGCTATCTATCTAGCTATCTATCGAATTGTGTATCTGTCTTTTTTTGTTTGCAATCAGTTACAGATGCTTCAGATGCTTAGTAGCTGGAAAAGTCAGTGGAAATTTTGAATTTATTTAATTTTCAGAATAAAGAGGGGTTTTTCGATAGAGAATTATTAACTTATTGAATTTTGGAGACTAAACAGAAAGTTCTTTAAGAATCTAAAATATTTATTAAAATTTGTTCTTTACAAATTACAAATTAAAATTATTTTCAACCGACTTTAAGTCTGTAGATAAAATATCTTAAATATTTTACAATCTACTCCTAAGTTGATTATATTTTTCTGTGTTATCCTGCTTAAATTATTCTTTTAAAGACCTTTTTCCAGGGCAAACTTTTTTCCATCATTTTCTCCCCCCTGGCTTGTGGCAACATCCCAAGTATCAATGACAAGACAAACTCGGGAAACTTGAAGATCCCCGCTTAGGAGGCCCTATAATTTCCACACTCTCTGCCGCTAGTCGCTCGCTCACTTGTCCCATTTATTTATTTTGTATTTTTCTGCCGTTTAAATTTAATTCACGATTCGCGCTGCCATCGAACGCGGCGACAAAGGAACAGAGAGAAAATTCCCTCGACGATGGATTGCAATTTTCTATCTCTATCTGGCTTTAAGTCTGTCTCTTTGGCTGGTTTTCTTTTCCTTCTAACAAGCCGGCGGAGGAGGGGCTTTTCCTTAGCTTACTTTCCGATTTAGCCAGCTTCGGTGCAACTGAAGTTGGAAAATCTTTTCGCTCGCGTACTTAACCGCAATAATTTTTGCTCATTTGAGTGTCGTGGAAATGAGTTAAAGTCGCGATGCCTCTGCCATTGCCACTTGGCATCGTCGCATCTTCTTGGGCACTGGAAATAAAATAAAAAGCTAGGAAAAATGGGTATTCAAAAATATCTATTAAAGCTGGAGTAAATATAAAATTAGCCCTGATTGCAAATGAAACAAATAATTAAACATATCTTGAGGATATTCATATAATAATTTTATTAATTACTTTCTTTGAAATGGTTCTCTTTTTATGAAAAGTTTAAAGTAGTTTTTGCTCAAAAATGTTCATAATTTCAAGTTTTTAATACTTTTGTTACTGTGTTTACTGCCTAATGTAATGTGAGCATTACTTATTTCCATTTTTTGTTTCTTGTACGCCGCCGCTTAATTCATTAATTTCCCACAGACTGAAGCCGGCGGAATGGTAGCTGTATCTTTAACCTTAGCCTCAGTCTTGGCCTTAGCTGCATCTGCAGCAGCATCAGGCAGCTACAAAGTCAATTACAATTACAAACGTGAAACCGTTGAAAGTTATCACCTTCGCGCGGGAGTCTGTGGGACCGAAATACTCCTCGTAAACCGCAATAAACTCGCGCAAATTGTCGCTGCTCTCTCTAATCATTGTCAGGCCGTAATGAAGTTGTTCTCGGCCTCGGCCTAGGCTTGTTGCACTCTTTTTTATTTTTATTTTTTAGGTTTTTACTGTCTAACCGTAGAGCCCAAGGCTGTTATTTTTGGGGTCCATAAGTGCTTGTGTAATATTTTTATGGTCGTAAATCCTTTTCTTAGTACTCTTTTTATTTTTAGTGGTAATTTCCGGGTGGAGCTAAGATGACCCCCATTTCGCGGAGCTTAGCTGAGATTACAGTTCTTAAGGGCAGAACCATGTTATGGGGTTATTAAAAATACTAAAGATTATCTATAGAAGTATCAGGAAAGTTTATAATTTTGAAAAAAATATTATAGCAACCTAAACCTTTAAACTTTAACCTTTTAGATTGATCTAGGTTAAAAGTCGAAATCGAGCTCTGAAAGCTGCTCAATGCTAAGATAGTTGCACTGACCAATGACCATTATGTATATATACTATATAGGTATCGAAAAGGTGTCAAACGTTATGACCCACTGAGAAGGTGAAGCATCGTCGGCTACAAACTGGATAACAAACTGGACAGAGCTCGGCCTTTTGTCTGGCCATAAGTCTTTTGTATGGCGTCGACGCATTTGCATTTCTTTCATTGGGTTCTCTTTTTTTCGTAACTGTCCAGGGCAACGAGAACTTATGAGTTGAAGATAGTCTTTGTATCTGTACACTGAGGGGAAAAATGGATAAGAATTTAAGAGAAGAATTCTTCACTTGATTGTGTATTTAATTCTTAAATTTTATGGCTGAAAGATTAGGATAATACAGTTATCAGCAGCATTTCGCTTTTTTTTGAGTTGTAGATAATATTGGTTTTGCACAAAGGATATAAAACACAGTTTTTATGAATTAAATATCATTGTTAATTTTTTATTCAATTTTAATTAATATTTCTTATAATAATTCTTTTAATATTCCAATGTTTCTAATTTTTTTTTCCAATTTTTTATCTTAAAACTCAAAATGCAATTATTATTTCCTTGTGTACCTCTAGGCAGGCTTTCCAAGTGCTTTTCTGACCTCGACTTGGACTGGTTTATATGCAAATTAATTAATACAATTCCCAATCTCCAATGTCATATTTCAGCATTCGGTTGGTGCGTTGCATTCTCAGACCGAACAATGGCCGAAATGGCTTTATAAAGAAGTTTCTACCAACTAACCGAAGCGCTCTCTCCCTCTCTGTCACCCTCTTTCTGTCCAAATGAAAGTGTTTTTCCTGACCTCATTTTCAGAAAAAAAAAAAAAAAAACAATCTTTGAAGAAGAGTCTGAGTCTGAAAGAAGCTGAAAAAAAAATAACGAAATTGGCTTGTAAAAATGTTTCGCATGTTTATCATATTTCATGATTTTACTTTTTCCTCTCCTATGTTTCTGTCCCTGTCGGTTTTCTATTTTCCAAGTTGGGCGCATATTTTCCGTGGTTTTCCTTAGCTCGTTGATGGCGTCCCACGCTCTTAATTACCCCTGACTCTGCCACCCTCCTCCGACCCTTCCTCTTCGATACCACTAACCTCTGAAGACTGTTTGCGTAGTTCAAACTCAGCTTCAATTGCCAGCTGAAGATATAGTATCTTGTCCCTCTTCCTCAATTTTCCTCTTCCCACAAACGTCCGTTTCTTGTGGCTGTTTTGGTTTTTCCTTCTCCCTCCAGCTTGCGGTTGCCAATTTTAATTTGTAAATGTGCCAAAGGAAGCTGTCCAAATGTTTTGATTTAATTTCCCTAAACTTCTCTGCTGAAACCTAGAAAAGGATGATGGTAAAATCATCGTCTTGGCATAAATTTCTTTTATGGTGAAAGGTTTGTCATAGAATTAACATAATCCCAGATTGTTGTCTCACATTCATCAGGGAATTATTGAGTGAAGATTAATAGGGTATTGGGGATTATTTAAAAGAAAAGATAATGTGGTATTTAGAGGGTGATTTCCGGTTTAGAAAAACCTAGACACTTGATTAGTTTGAATTCATGAAAAATTCCTATTTATGTAAAGAATATGAATTACTTGCCAACAATTTTAATAAATTAGTTAATTAGCTCTTACATCCCTTATTACTTTTAATTAATCTTCATCTTAAACTCTTATTTTATCCATTTAATTAGTCTTAAAGCCAACCTCTATCTCTGCCAATTTCTTTATGAATTTTCCGCCACCTCAACTCCAGTTCAAGCACCCATTTCAAATCACATTTTTAAGTTAATTTTCCGATCCTATCTCCTCGGTTAATTCCACGGTGTTGCAACTGTCAGCGAATGGAAACAGATCTGACATCCGTCAGCTGCTTTAACTGCCATCTCCCATGACATTCCAGCACCCGGCTCCAGACCACACAGAGACCAAGACAAAGGATTGACGACATCTCGTGGTTGCCATGGAGTCTCTTAATGATTTTTATGAGTTCATTAAAAATGTATTTTGAAAATTGTTATATTTATGAGGGAAGCTGCCGAAGGGTGTGGAACGAAGTGCAATTGTTATTGTGCATTTGCATTAAATTATTGAAACATTTTTTGCGCTCTCGCCGGCTGGCATTGTTTTTTTTTACTTGCTCTCTGTTGGAAGTGGCTTCATTAAGTGCAATGGCAAGGTAGCTGCCTGCCAATGCCACCCAATAGGAACATTTACACTAAGAAAAATATGGCAGAAATATTTTAATAGTTATTTAAAATCGTCTATGAACAATTCTTTTAATTTAGAACTTAGAAAATCGTCAGTTCCACCCTTGAAATAATTTTTAAAATATTTTATATTTAATTATAGTTCTTAGTTAAATTATTATCCCTAGTGTAGATCGTTCCTCACATGTCTGTCACTCACCCGATGGTGTGACAGACCTCAACAACAACAACAGAGGGGACAACAGAAACAACAACAACAAGTGCCGCCGCAACACCCGCAAGTTGGAAGCGTTGGCAACTTTGGCAGCCGTTAAAACTGCTGATGATGTCTGCGGCTTTGTTGCCATATCCACTTGCTGAAGGAGAGGGGGCAGACAGGGGGGGATTGAGGATTGGCCCCGGCTGCCAACGCGTATTCATCATCATTTCTGTCATCCAGCCATGGGATGCAATGGTGATGGAGTAGAAAGAGTCGTGGAGAAAAAGAAGCAACCTTTCCTCACATGATGCGCTTGAATTTTCTCTTGCACCTAAATTATATTTTTCCTTCTGCCTTTGGTCTTCTTTCTTTTTTTTTCAACTTAAGTTGCCGCCGCTGTCAATGGGTTTTTTCATTAATTTGCTTTTCCTCAAGTGATTTTTTCCTACCAATTTTTTCTTACCAATTTTTTTCCTTGTCAAACTGGGTTTTTGCCTGTTGAAAAGGAAAGTGAAAATGAAGTTTGCTCTTAAAAAGAACTGTGTATCTTTTTTCACGCTTTAAAAACGCTTTAAAAAACCTTAAAAAATTTATAAAATATTATATTGAATTTAATTTTAAAGACCCATGTTTATATGACCTTTTATCTTCCCTATTTATTTTCTTTTTCATTTTTAACTATTTATTTCCCTCTTGTAACCCTTTTTATTTAAATTGGAAAGTTTTATTTTTAATTATAAAGCAGCTTATGGGTTTTATCTCCTAGAGATATTTTTCGCATTTTCACAAACACTTATTTTGTTTATTTAATTAGACGAAGAGGACCTGGTGGGTGAAGAGATTTTTTGGGGGGTTCGTGTCATTAATTACTCAGCGGGCCACTCGGACACGATCTCTTTGGGTAGTCAAGTAGTTGGCCAAGAGGGGGGCATCTCCACTGCAGCTCTGCGGGATTCTTGGACAGCGGATTTGGTTGTGGACGCGCATGAGGGGGACTTTCTTTCCGAAATTGCCAATTGAGCGGAATCAAGGCAAATACTTCAAGTCTCTCCGCATCTCATTTGAATGCTTGAATCTCCGTTTTTGTGGCTTTCCCATGGATCGTTTGTCTTTTTTGGCCAATGTTTTGTTTTTTTTTTGTCTGTTCGCCGCTTTTCGTATGCCTTGGGAAAGGGTAGCGGTGGGGGTGGTGGTGAGGCGTTTGGGGCAGAAAAACAATCAACGCGCCTTAGAAACGTATTCGCATGACCAAAAGAAATAGTTGAAAAGTAAATAGGAGTTGTACAAGGGTAATAGAGATCGGAATTGGACTTGACAATACTCTGGAATAAATTTAAAATGGAATTTTCAATATTTTCTTTGATATATCAGATCAATTTTTTGATAAATTAAATCTAAAGAAGGTGTCAATAATTTAGATTTAAAGTTACGATATTTTTGATAACACAATGACTCTTCCTGTCGATATATGATACAACCCCTATATAGCCTTGTGCTATTCCAGGGTATTCCCATCTAAGGTTTATTTGGCTTTTGTTGTGCTCACTTTTTGCTTTGTTGGCCAAGTAAATACTTAAATATAGCACACACTTAAATCGCTGTTGATATTGTGTAGCGAAAGTGAAATTTAGTTTGTGCCCCTTTATACCTGGAAGTGCCAAAAAACAAAACCAAATAAATGAAAAAATAAAAAAAAAAAAAAACAGCGGCAAGAGAAAAAACCATCTAAAGACTTAAATGCGAGATTCGCTTACGGAAGTTCCAAATTTGAAGAGATTTCTTTGGCAGCCTTTTTTGCGATAATTTTTTTTGTGTGGTTTTTTTGGGGCTTCTCGGAGTTGGCAACGTGTTTGGTTAGTCTAATGAAAGTTAATTACAACATCAAAGCGTTGTCGCTGCCTCCGATCTTGGCTGATCTTGGGGTCTCCTACGGATCCACCTCCAGCCGCCAGCCAGCCTCCCAGTCTTCGCACAAATTTCGATTAGGCGCGGCCTAAAAGGCAGGCAAAAAAAAATTGTACAAAAAATTGTGCGATGCCAGCCAAACTCTAAGTAGAGAAAGTACATGTAAAAGTATCTGAAAGATGCGAATCTCCTACTGCCTGACTCTGTGGGGCTGTGGGGTCACACAGGCAGAAGAAAAACCAAAAATCTCTGCCGACTTTTACCAGTCGCTTTTTTTTGGGCAGAATGGCCCGCCCCGCCCACACAGAGATCATGTGCTTGGCTGTAAATATTACAACATGACTGAGGAGCTGCTCGTCATTTGCATACTTAACACCTTTCGGGAAAATGTTCATAGTCGTTGTCGTGGTCGTCGTTGAGCATCGGGCACTTGAGTCATCTCTGGGCTCTTGGCTGTTGGCTTTTGTGTAATTAGAAAATCATCAAGTTGCAGTGCACAGTCGTGTGTTACTTTCAATTTCAATGCATGTGCCTCTGCCCATTGTGATGCATGATTTTGTATCTTGCATCTTGTATCTCTGTATCTCTGTATCTTTCGGCTTTCGTTTTGCAGCCGCACCTCTGTGTGGCACTGTGGTTCGTAGGATTGGAAGGATTTCTTACCTTTAAGCTATTTTCGATTTATATTTTATTAAGTGTTGAGTCAAATGAGACTGATTTTCTATTAAATCAGCAGCACAGAAAATCTAAAAGAGCTCAAATATATTTTTTACAAATAAAATAAAGGATGGGTTAATGTTTCTTGTGAAAATTTTTGTTTTGGAGGGTTTGTTTTTAAAACTATTCTTTCCGACAAATAATAAATAAAGTTATTTAAAAGAAGATTTATATTTATTTTATTTTTATTAGGAGAGCCTTTAAAAAAATCTATATTTCTAAGTAATACATTAAGTATTCCTTCTCAACGTGAAGTTAGAGATTTATGTAAAAACAACCCATCATAATTGCTCCACTGTGCAGCCACACGATGACTTGGCACTGCACTTTGGCTATTACAATTATTGTTATTGTTACTGTTATTGCTTTATTGTTGCAGTTTATGGCATTGTCTGGATTCGCCATTAAAAAAGAGTGTTTTGCCTCAATCGGCTGGCTTTTCAGCCTTTTTTTTTTGCATATCATAAGTTTTCCTCGGCCAGCAGCTTCCAAAAAATAAATCGATAAACTTTCACCCTGCCATAGAGGCTGGCTGATCGCTGCTCCCATTAAAATGCCATTAAAATCTGGGAAATTTGTCTTGCCAAAAGTCCATATCCATCGGATGATATCAATAAGCAATTGGTGCTCTAATTGCACAGATTAATGACTTGTTCCCAGGCAATAAAACCCAAATAAAAATAAATATTTATGTATGAACTGAACCCACGAATTTCACTTTCTAAGCAACAGCAACAGGTGAAATCTTTAGAGCTTCCTGTGTTACCTTCCAGGGAGAAACGGTGAAAAGAGGCGGAAAAAAGTACCCGCTGAGGGTAAAATATATATATTAAGAATAATTATATTTGAGTGAACCCCAAGAGGCTGCTGCTTCTGTTCCCCATTTCTCCCAGGCCAAATTGATAAGAAACAAGGGAGTGAGACAAGACCCCGGCCATTCAGCGGCTTAATGTTGCTCAATTAAATTCATTGAGCTGCATAAGCACCTTCCACCAACAACGCATAATTATGCAGATGTTGGCCATTTAAAGGCGGCCCCTCTTCGGTACCCCCCGCCCCCAGTGCCGGCCCCTTTTCCACTTGGGGGAGATTGCATGTCAGGTCGGGGCTCACAAATCGCGTCTAATTAGTGACCCGCAAATGAAGAAATTTTTCGGACACGAAACTAATTTCCACGTGCACTGGGAGAATACAGAATGGGCTTAAGAATTTTATAGAATAAACATTTTGATTTTGTTTTACATTTATTTCAGAGATTATTTTGCATGTTCTGATAATAAAAATATTTTACTTAAAAATACAAGAACATTCCGAGAATTAGATTATGTATGATATACCATTAATTATACCAAAATATTTAAATCTATAGATGTATTTTTAATATTATAAAGTACTTTTCAAGCAAGTTTAAAGACCGAAGAGTATATTTATACAATTTTAAAAGTACGATCAAAAGAGTCTATTACAAAAATTCCCAAAATAATTCCCTTCAAAAATTTTAAATAATATTTTTCTCCCCATTTCCCTCACTGCATAAATATAACTTTGTTTCAAGACATGCAACTTTGTTTTTTCGGGGTCTTGGATATTTTGTGGACAGTTCTTGACGCTGCCTTTGTTTTGCGGCTAATTTGTTGTTTTTAACTTTAATGATGCAAAAGAAAGTTACAAACAGTGAAAGATAAAAAAGAAGAAGCTATCCGTTGGCATTTTTCTAATGATGCATATAAATCTGGCATCCAATAACTCGAACTGAAACCCCCTAAGCCCTGCAACCAATATCTCTCTATGCTGCTTTTGGCATGCAAATTTCAGCCATCGGCTGTCTGGCCAATAATCAAAGCCAATCAATCAATATATATGCTTTTTGGCCTGAGCTAAGCTTGGATCTGGTCAGTGGTCCGGGATTGAGACTGTGACTGGGGGGAGTCATCGACGATGATGGCTCATAAATATTGAAAATGCAGACACCTTAGCAGCTCAGCACAGCTGCTTTTTTATCCACCTCCTCTTGCTACTGAAAGATGAGTGGAAATAATTAGTTATCGACGGCATCTGTGTGCAACAGTAGCCAAAGTCAAGTCATATTGCCCCGCTGCGTTCCGATGGGCGATGAAAATTAACTTTCGCCAAAATAGTAATCAATCTTGGAATGTCTTGGATATATAAATACCAGAAGTGCTAATAGGAGCTCGCAGATTTACAGCGGTTTTAACCTGATCTTGGATGGATTGAAAAAAAGTCTTTGAAGTCAACCTTGAGGCCTAGAAGTTATAATTTATGCTTCTTCAGAAAAGGGTTAAAATATTTATACTTTTTTTTTAGTCAGTAGAAAGGATATTATTTGGTAAACGGATATTATTGGTCTTTAAAATGTTTTTAAATTTTAAACACCTTTTCAGCCATCAAACAAGTATATAATTCTGTAGAGAATAGGGAATTTTTATATTTGCTTTTGTTTAGTGTGACAATTTACACTTCAAAAATATTAATAGAGGTTTTATCTTGCTAAATCTTAATTTTATTTGTCCTCGGTATAGAGCTTACTAACTTTTCTTTATCCAATTGTCACTTGCGACTTTTACTGGGCCAAAAAAAAGAGCAGCTTCTGGGGACTAGAATCCCATGTTGATGTGAAAATTGTCTACCTCGAGAGATCGAGATTGAGGACAACAACGCGGAGGCATGGAATGGGGCGACAATGAATTATTTTCTCGACTCTGGGCTAACTGTTGGCAATTTTGGTGTCTGCGGTGTCGGTTTCTGTTCTGTGTTGTGGGCCAAAAGTGAGTGAATTTCATAGTCCGACTAATGAAAAATGTACCGAGGCTCCTTAAACTCTAATTAATGTTTTTTTTATTTTTCTAAAGTGTCTTCAGTGTATGTGGCCGTGTTCATTCTTCGCTGGGTCTTGTTAAGGGGCTAATGCTATAAACTGTCTTCTGGCTGTGCCCATTCTGTCTGTTTTCATGTGGATGCCACAAAGCTGGAGCTGAATGCTGCGGCTTTTGGCTGCCTGTAGCATTTAACCAAGATCTTTGGCTAATTAGTTGGCACACTAAACGATTTTGAGGATCTCTTATGCCTAATATAAATCCGCTTTATGCATTCTAAGCTCTAAGCCCTCCTGGAGCTCTTGGTATTTCCCCCAACCGTAATACTTGCACCGTATTCTTCTGGTTAATGCCGTAAAAAAGTACTCATCTTTTTTTATGTTTTACTACTTGGCTTTTCGCACTGTATAACTTTACACCTCTTTCTTTCGGTAGAAAATTTAATGCTTTTTATACGCATAATTCTTGATAATTTTTTGTTGTTCTGCTTAGGTTTCTTTTTTTTATGGATTTTCTGTAATTGAATTTGTGGCCCCAGCTTCTTGAGGTATTTATTTAATTATACAACCGGCAGGTCGTCGGCAGCTGCTTTCTAATCAACATTGGTCCAATGATTTGCATTTTCAGCTGCTTAAGCTTTGACTCAACGGCTTCTACGGTTACTTTTGCTTTAGTTTTTAATTGTTTTTGCTTGGCCATAAGAAGGAGGAGGAAAGTTTAGACGTCTTCGGTTTGACGTACCCCCGGCTTCGGTTGAATAATTTCTGGTCAAGAATCAAGGCAGCAAATTTTCCGAGTTCTATAATTGTCTGCTATTAGCATGAAGTGTAATTTTATGGCTTTATAATTGGCTGCATTTCGTTGCTCTGACTGACGTGTTGGTTGAGAAGTTTTCGCTAAGGATTTGCCGTTGCTTAAATATATGGGCTGCACCATTTTACAATGGAGTTATTATCGAGGCTAACAAATTAGATTTATGGCTTGAAAATAGGTGTATCCGGTTAGATTGATTGCTTTATTTTAGCATGATTTTTTTATGCTAATTATTTTGAATTTATGTATATATATATTTTTTATTTAAGAATGTCAGTTATTTGCTTTGATGAGACATATAACTTTACATGTAGAGGCTTATTTTATGTTGCAGATGAAAAGTAGGCAATGAATTTTCACATAAGTGAAAAACCTTGAAGTATGCAGGAAAAATGGCGATAAAGATGGCAGCTAAGAAGTATCTGTGAGCGTGAAACATAATTTCTATTGCCTACTTTAAAGGGCAGCTGAAACCAAAATTAATGGGGGGCTATAATTAAATTTAAAAAATCAGATTATGATTTGTTTTAAATAAATATTAAAATATAAATAGAATATTTCTTAATTTTTCCAAAAAATAAAGTAAACAAAAAGATATAAATATATAGTATTTTTTTATAAATTAAAATTTATTTGTTGCCTTTTTACAAGTGTTTAAACTCAAACATTGCTCGTTTCGTTGCCACATTTTCAGAAGCTTAAATCGATGTTCATATGGTTAGGTTAAGGGTTTAGAAGGAAAAGTCATGGATGGTTAAAAGGATTCTTTTGGAGTTTTTTGTGTTTTTTTTTTTTGGAAAGCCTTTGCGCAATTTCTAGATTAAGTTACAATTTCCAGGAAAATGCCACTTGCGTTTCATGGAAATTGCATACAAAAATTGCACTAAAACAGCTGCTAAAGTTGCCACAGTTTCAAACTGCCCTAAGAATTATTCAATATCATATATCCTTACGATAACTAACTGCACCTCTTGCGTTTGGCACACCATCATCATTATCATCGTCGTCGTCGTCCTGCTCTTTGACATATGCTGCGTGTCATTTCCGTTTCCGTTTACATTCTAAACGAAACTGCTTTAGTTATACATACACATACACATATATAGAAATATATACAATTTATGCGGGTTAGATTACGAGTATAGTTTGTTGCTATATTACATATGCGAACCTCGCTGCTGGGCTCTGCTCTTGCTATATCTTCATAAATATTCATTACAAATTATTTTGTATAACAAACTGCGCACATATATCGTTTCTTAAAACTAATTAAATATTTATATCATACGTTTTATGACCAAAATTTGGTAGAAATATAAATCTTTCTTCTGTGAATCTGTGCATTTTAAGTTCTAGGCATTTGTATTTGTTCGATTATTATTTTTCTTCTCATTTTAATTAATTGGTAATTTGGCGAGACTCAATTGGCTCAGTCGATATATCTATATAGTAGCTGCTCTCCCCGCTCAAATCTGTCCTCCTTTACAATGTGATTTTTGTTTTGTTTTTGTGTGGAATGATGATCCCAATTGATCTGCTCAATCGTTGGCCATGCAGTAACCGGAATAAGTCTGTATATTGTCCTCCAGAAAACTCTCGCCGGCTATCACGCCGGACTGTGTGTGATGGCTGGGACAGCGGTGGCCCTTGGGGCACTGGCACAGGGCATTGATGTTCACCTCGTCCAGGAACTCCTGGCGCTTTCGGACGGTGAACAATTTGCAGGGCTGCTTTCGCTGACAGCGAAGGCGCTGTAAATAAAATTCGAGAAATTGTTTTTAGTTACAATTTTTTAAAAGGGGAAGCATCTAGGACTTACCGTGACAGGAGAGCAGGCAAAGAGGTATCTATAGCCGGGACTGCCCTCGCCTACGGGCTCTCTCTTGGTGAGATATGTCACCGAATTCCTGGGACAACGACAGTGCACTATCTGCTCTGTGACATTCAACTCAGCTGCTGTTGTCAAGGTCCAGGTGTAGTCACGGAAGTGTCTGGAAAAGCGGTGATAAATATATCATTTAGAGATTTCAGTGATTTATAAAATAATAAATTAAACTCACTTGCAAACTGGCAACTTGTGTACTGGCTGACACATCTTATAATGCCTGGTCTTATCCGCAATCGTATGACCATCTTCCACGCCCAAACTGCTGGGACAACCGCCAATAAAGCTGGCCGGTGACTCCTTGGATCCCCTATGTCCAGAGTGCCTCATGTGGGCCGATCCACGTGGAAACTCATTGTCCTGCAACTCCGTGTAGGGTAAAGCATCATTGTAATCCGGTGACTGATCTAGTTCATCCTCGTAGACAGCGCCCAGTTTCTGCATTAACTTCTTTAGGTGCAAACTCTCGAACTTCTTGTCCTGGAATTCGCCCAGCAGCATCCGCTTGTGCTGCAGCAGCTTCTCCCTCTCGTAGTAATTACGATACTTTGAGGCATCCACTGATCCAGCCAGATTGTGACTATGATGATGGATGATCACATTGTTGGGCATCCGATTCGATTCGGGGCATCGGCATTGTCGCTCAATCCAAGGGGTTTCGTACAAATCGATTTTGGAGCAAACGGCATTCGGTGCACAGATGGGTAAATCGTCCTCAGAGTCCTGGAAGGGGAAAAGGATAAGAGATGGTTAGTTAAATATATTTTTTAGACATTTAAATATTTATAAAACTTTTTAAAAAACTTAAAGTATTTTGAGAAAAGTATATAAAACTTTGCTTTAATAATTTCTATAAAATCTTTCCTTAATAACATATTTAGCACTTCATTTCGGCTCATAAAAATAAATTTGCACAATTCCCCAAGATCCCAGTGATTATTCGCTAGAATCTCCATACGATAAACAAACTATAAAGGCAAACTTTCAATGCTTTGACTGTCTGGGAACCCTTCAATAATAGCCGCTTGTGTCAACACAATCTTGCCAACTTGATTAACATAACTAACCCAAGACCAGCTCAAGTATAAGGATATCTCTGGTTTGTTTGCTCTCCAACAAATGCTGTCCATTAATTGAATTCTCTGAACAGAGTCCCAAAAGTTCGCCTCTGTGTTTTGTTTGGCTTCGAGGCCCAATAAAAACTTATGTATTGTGTCCTGTTTTTTGTTGTCCTGGCCGTAACATAAAAACCAACAACTAGCAACTGTCTGTGTATGTGCTTTTCGAGGATGCCACTCCAGGGGCTGCTGATGAGGTTCCTTCTATCATTCGATTTTATTGTTAGTGACTCTCGATGGCGACAACAACAACTATAACAACAGGTTTCCAATGAAATTATCAAAAGCAATCAATTTTTTAAGTGGAACTGTCGCGCACCTTGTTCTTCTTTGGTTTTTGATCCCTTTTTCTCGAGGGTTTTCTTCGTTATTTTTTTATTTTTTGCCTTTTGTTTGGTTTCAATTTCATTTCTCTCTCCATTCTCCCCGCCCTTATGTTTTTTTCTTGATTTTTATTCAAATTATTTTTGGGTATTTTCTGTTCCTCTTGTGGCTTGCACCTGCTGCTACCTGAGCTGCTTAGGGTCATTCCAGGGGGGATCCTTTTTGGTTCATAAGTAGGATGGCTGCATACCGGAAGTCCGGAAGTGATTTAGTGCAACTGACGGAAGTAAATAAGTGAGCGCACACACACACACATGGCAAAAAGGGATTAGCTGTTAGCTGTGAAAGAGAGAGAGGGGAAACCTGAGGCCCGGAAGTGAATCCGGAACAGGTTGTCCTCTGACCTTTTACCTTTTTGCTCAATTGAACACACAGCCTTCTCTATGACAATTCTCCAGCTCATTCCCTCTCTTCCGGAAGTTGTCTGCCTGCCTTCCTTATCCCCTTTATTAGTTTTATTTACTTCCTGATTTTGTTTTGTATTTTATAATGCCGCGGCTTCCTTCCGGAACTTCCTTTTGTGGAATTCCCCACATTCTCTCTCTCACATTTTTGACCTAGTTTCGTTGGCAGTTGCACCTGCTCGAGTCCTTAACCCTTCCTCGTTGAGCAGATTTGTTTTCACTTTGATTATTCACATTTCATGACGGTGGAGGAGGAGGAGGAGGAGCCTCGAGCATTGCTGAGATTCTTTTCGATTTCGGGGGGCAGCCCGATCCTGGAACCATTGTCAGTCCACCCCAGGATATGGCAGGATATGCACGGAGTGCTTAAGGGGGCACATTGAGTAAGCAGCGTGAGAAATTCTTTGAAATTCGAGCATGTTTATTGAGATTTCTTCCCCTTCTTCAGTTTGCTGCCAGTTTTGTGTATGTTTTCTCCCCTTCTCTCGCTTGGAGTTTTTTTTAGTTTCGGTTTTTTGTGTGTTGTGTCGGGAAATGGCACTTCAAAGACATTACCGTTATTCGTATATAAAATTTTACATATTGATAAGCAAATCATAGGGCAGAAGGGGCAGCAAATATCAAAAAAGAAGACATGCTTCAACGACATTCCATTGGCATCAGCTCATCTCTGTTCCGCACACAATGGAGGCACTCAGAGAAAATTTGAGATGATTTGTGGAGAAATACTTAAATTATAGTTAAATTCTATAGAAAAATATGATAATTTAAATGAATTAGGCAGCAAAAAATCTTAAACTATCACTTTATCCTCTTAATATGTTTTAATGAAACACGCCAGGCAAAGTCTTAGTAAATCTTATATTAAATTTTTATAAAAACCTTAAAAAATGTTGCATCTTGAGTCTAGCAACTATATCTCGCTTAGAACCTTCTTTTCTCCCTGTGTACTTCGTAGAATCAACTTTATAAACAACACGAAAGTTTCTTTCGCGGCAAAGAAGAAGCTGGAAGAGTAGTAAAAGTTTTGCCGGGCCAACACACGACAAGAAAACAACAAGAAAAGGAAAAAAAAACGACACAAAAACACTGACAAAACAAACAGGGGAGTGGAGAGGAGAGGAAAGGGGAGGCGACCGGATTTCCGGTTTAACAGCTCCCCAAAGAAAAGGGGCGGGGACCGGGCAAAGCTGCTGCGGCTGCTGCCACACTTTATAATTTGCTCCGATCTCCATCAACAGCACGCGTGTCCGTGCCCATGTCCCTCTCCCCAAAAGAGTCAAACAATTAGCCTCATGTGTCAAAGTGCAGTGCCAACGGAAGTTGAGAACGCGCCAAAGACAATGAACGTTGAAGCTGGAAGCTGGAAGCCCCCAGAAAAATCCCCTCCATCATCCCAGCTGGACACTGTTGCAACGTGAGGCGGCAAGCGTTGACGAACTTTTGTGACTTTTGATTTCAATGGAAAGCCGCTTCTCCCATAGTGGCATCTCTTTAATTGAATCAAATTAACCCCCAGAAATATAAAGGGGGATTGGGTCTAAGGCAGGGGAACTCCCTCTCTCAATGGCATTCTTGTAGAAACCTCACTGGTAGATTCCCGGGTATTCTGTAGTGCCCCCTCATAGCTGTCATGCCTCATGTGGCTGCCTGAATGCCGGGAATGCCACTCCACGCAACGGAAGTGAGGTGTCTTGAATTGCAGACAGTGGGGTCTATATGTAAAGAGATTCTAAAGGAATTTCTAGGTTGCATTAGAGATTTAATGGGAGAGATAAATTTAAAATACATTTAAATGATAGCCCATGGTGTGCCATTGTTCAAGTTTTGCTCCGATTTATTTAACATTTCATAAAGAAATCCATACAAACCAACAATGACTTATAGATTTTTGGCAAAAAGCCTAGCAAACAATTGAGATTTTTCGGTCGGTGGCTACACCTGCCCCGCTCATCTGGTGCTATCAATAACTGCCTAACCAAAGGACAATCAATGACATAAATTTCCTCACACAACAAACTGAAGACGTCTGTATGTGCAGCAGCAGCAGCAACAGTTGGTTCTCTATAGAACCCCGAACCACTGAGCTCTCGGTTGTATCGGTTCCCATGAGGGCGTTGACGCACACACGACGATCAACGTCCGGAGTAGACCGGAGATTTTTCCGATTTTCCCTGCCCCGACGACGACCGTTAGACGAGACGGATGGCAGCAGCCTGCCGCCTGGCACAAGTGTGTTGGGCCATCAGGTAGCCCCTCCTCGGCATCATATATATATATCCTATCCCATCCTATCCTATACCTCGGCTCGCTGTTATCTTTTGTCTGTGCGTTAATGATTTTTCTATACATTTCCTTTTCACATTGTTTTTTTTTCTCTCCTAACATGGGATCTTCTTCCCGTTTTCATGTTTTTTTTTTTTTTTTTTTTTGACTAGAGAATTATGCAATCTGGCGTCGTCATGTGGCCAGAGCAAGCGGAAGTATGCCGGCTCAGCCTCTGTTTTAGTCCCGGTCAAGATAATATGGATGGGATTGGGCTTCAAAACTCGGTGTGTTTACACGAAAATTCAATTAAAATTGTTAGAAACGGATGTGAAAGATGTGGAGGAAGAGCTGAAAAAGCGGAAGTAACACGGAAGTTGTTAGGTCACTAGCTGCTGCCTCTCCTCTCGCCATCTTCCGATTTTGATTCCGCGTCCCACAGAATTCCAGTGAAAACTTAACTCAAGCTGAGCTCTTGGAGAGCCGGAAGTAGAAAAGATTTGTGTGCTGCCTGCCGGGCTCCTCAAAAAAAAAAAACAGTGAAGAAGAAAAATAAATATAATAATACTTTGCATAGGCGAGACCAGAGTCGGGGCAGCACGCAGACTGACCGTGCCACTTTTGCTCGCTCTTTTTTTACAATATTTTTTTTTCTTCTTCTGGATTGCCTTAACGGAAGCATGCCCCAACCGCAAACAAGCAGAGAAAAAACATTTTCATTCATAAAACAGCAGAAATTCCAAAAGGAAGCGGGCAAAAGCCAACAGACAGCAGCAGAAATATTATAAGAATGTCAGCAAACGAAGGGGAGTTAAAGAAGTTTAAATACTCTGACTTTGAAAGGTTGGGAAATGTTTATAGATGAAGTTATTATATATGTATAATATGGGGTTTTAATTGGGTTTTTATTAAAAGAAAAAATTATTATCCTTTACTTATAGTTCTTAGATGGGAAAATATAAATATAGATCTATAAATCTGGCGAGTGGCTAATATTTTAAATAAATATTCCTATAACCAAAGCTCCTTTATAGTCTGTAATACTAAAGGCAGTTATCAAGGATTGTAAAGGGTATTTTGCTGGGAAACTGGTTTCTCGGGGGGCAACCAATTGCAGCTGAAGCAGCAACAGCAACATCGCTTTGCGACGAGCTACAGGGGGAAGTTGCTGCCGCCACTGCTGCTGCTGATGGTTGATTTTTGCGTAGCTTGTTGATCGTCACAATTAATGAACGTCTACGTACACGGACATCCACTAACCACATCCACATCCTCATCCTCAAACCCCAACCCAACCGCCATCTACACATACCCGACCACAATCACTCTCAGCTGCTTGTGATTTTGCTGTTGTTGCCACAACGGAACGGAAAAAAGTAATTCATTCATTCATTCATTCAGCAACAACGTGGCATAGTTGTTTGTGGCTTTTTTTGTTGCCTCTCCACTTCTGTGGGCATTGTAATTGTTGCCTTGGCCAAAAGGAAAATAACACAACCGCAAAATGTTGCCGACTTTAAAGGGGGGGAACTACATATAAACATGTTGCCCATGGCCAGCAACTTGCAACTTGCAACAGTTGCTGCTGTGCGGCTGTAGTGCTGCTGCAGTGCCTCGATGCTGCAGCATTGCTGCTGCTGCTGTTGTGCTGTTGCCTCCTTTTACGCGCTTGCCGCCAAATATATAAATCTTGGCTACAATGCCGAATGCTTGTTGCCGGGGATTTTTATGAATGAATGAATGAATGGCCCCGGCCAGCGTTAGCAAAATGAAAAGTTGCCCGGCTGCAAACAGGCTTTGCCTGTTCGCTTCTCTTGTATTATTTATTTATTTTTCTTTGCAAAAAAGGGGGAAAAAATCGCGCGCAAAACGCCACCAAATCGCTGGCGAACGGTTTTTGTGCTTGTTTTTGTCTGATAATTACGAGCAAGTCTCCCCCCTGGTGCCACGCCCCGTTTGCCAACGAATTTGTTGTTTACTCCGCCGCTGTCTGCGTGCGTTTTTATGAATGAAAGACGAGCGAGCGGCCACAACTACAAAACAAAAAAACATCATCACTCGTTTTGTTGGCTTTGGCTTATTTATAGTTAATTTATTTTTTGTACTACGCCATCGCTTTACTTTTTCCACTGTTGTGTGTGCGCTTTGTTATTATTGTAAACAAATTGCGCCTTTGGGCACGTAATTAGCACACTTACACGATCGGAAAATGCTCTGTCCCCCCCTGTTTCCCCATTGTTTTCTTCGGAAATTGGAACGTGTCCATCAATAACTGTAACAAGGCCTCTTTCACCCAAGCAAAAGCGGAAGTGTTCCAAGCCACATTTCCGCCTGGCCAGCACAGTACGAATGGCCGACAGAGAAATGTCCAAAAGTGGCACAAAGCCAAGACCATCCAGCTGAACAATGGGAGCAGCCGGCGGAGACTTGAGAGATCTTAGAAATCAACAAAGTCAAGTGGATCTACATATATCGATGGAGATCGGAATGGAGGAGGTCTGGCAGCGATCGCGATCGAAATCTAGATATTTGCTTGACCTCACCCAGCTAGGAAAGAAATGATTATTATGTTAATTGTTTTTATTATTGGGGAAATTTTATTTTGAAGTATAAAATGATTGAAGTATCAATCTGTGGAAATTTTATTTTCAATTAGAAAATTATCAAAATATCTATGTAAGAATTTAATGGATTTGAAGTGGTTTATTTATCTAAAATTGATTTTATTAAGTATTTTAAATGATTAGCAAAAACTTATAGATTTTCTAATTATAATGTATAATTTAAAGTTCTTTGGATTCTTTAATATTTTAATATTCATTATTCATTTATCCGAAGTCTGTACAAATATATTTAGGTTGCAAAAAAAATATTTAGAAATATGTCAAACGTTTATGATTTTAATAAAAATGAAATTGAATTAAATAATGTTTCTTAAAGCAACCTAAACACTTTAAGACATTTGTCTATAAATTTTTGTATTATTTTTCCATTAAAAACTCTTTATTCTTGTGGGAAATAAATACTGTTCTTTAAATGATGAAATGCTTGAATTTATGCATTCATAGATGTTTAATTTGCAAATTGCAATTACATATAAAATATCTATTGTGAGAAATATTTAAAACCCTAACTAAATCATTTCCCTTATGTCTCTTTTTTGTAGTTAATTCATAAAGAATAAAGAATATATATATGAATTTATAAATATATATATAATATCTATAAAAGTTGGCTTGGCGCGCGCTAACAACAAAGTATATACATTGTAGAAGACGAAGCCGAGAGGTAAAAAAAGTGGGCAAACTAGTTTTTTGGTATCCGAGCATCCGTTGGCTCAGGTTGTGGCTGTGTAGTTGTGGCCACTGCCGCCGCTTTGAGGCATTTTTCTCAATGGAGCTCTCTCAGATTGCTCAGATTGTAGACCTGAACACATTTTTTAGGTGAATAATTGCGGTATGCTGCTGCTGCTGGCGTCCATTGGTTGTTTTTTATGCAAATATTTTTATTTATATATATATATATTTGTATATGCCTATCTGCGTCTGCGGCATCCAGACACACTTAACTTCTACTCTCTTTCAATATTTGTTTTTTCTGTTTTTTATGATTATTATTATTTTTGTTATGCCTTCTCTGATAGCATTGAATAATTTCTATATTTAGCATTAAAAAAATTCCATCAATGAGTGAAAAAGCATAGATTGAAATTATGAAAACATGATATGCGAAATCAAGGGAAGCCACTCCGATTCATTAGGGGATTAGAAGGTATAAACTTGTCTGGGAAGAACAAATAAATATGTATTTTTTACATTATAACTAGAAAATAAAAAAACTCGGCAAAGGACTAATTGATTCATACAAAGATTTGATTCAATCAATTCCCTAGAAGTTGCCCATTTCTGGCTAAGATCAGTGATTGATCAATTAAAAGGTTCCATGGAAGTTCGTTCCCCACTAAATTAACAATAGTTCTCATCGTAGAAATTCATTCACAAGAATCACACAGTTACCCAGAAAACGGATACCCATATCTCCATCGATGGTTTCTGTGAAAAAATCAAATCAAAACTGATGAGCATAAATTTAAACTAGAAAAAAAAGCGGATCAACGATTCACAAAACTAGTTCGTAGATGGTCAAATTAAATATTGTCAAATCATGGCAAACATATCGGATGTATTAATTAGCATAAAAATTCCATAAATTTGAAAGAGGTGTGGCCATTGAGAAATTTAAAGATTTATGTAGACATGTTATTTCATAAATATTTATTGCGCTATTTGGCATCAGGCAAACGCTCCTTTCGTGGCCCACAAAAAAGCGTTTTCACGTTTTCACACCTGGCCGCATTCAAGAACGCCCACAAAATATGTAGAACCAAACATGGTCAAAAAAAAACTCTCGGAAACGGAAGAGTTGTTTATGCTGGGATCCATGCTTGATTTGTTTGTGCATTTCCCAGTCAATTGGAATTTGTGGCAGCCTCTTTTGATATTCCCCCTCCCAATTCTCCCGCTTTGGCTATAGCTTTTGGCCATGCCACGCGCACACACATCGAACCGACGAACCGTCGACTTGTTTAGGCCAAATATGCGTGGCTGATCTGTTTGTATATGGCCAACAAATTGCCCGATCTTTGTTGTTGGTATTGCTGTTGTTGGCTTTATCCATTCATACATTTGGACGGTCTGTCGCTTTGGCATTCATTCATTCATTCATTCACAGATTGACTTGCCCAGCCAAGCGAGAAGTTGAAGTCGCTGACGTAGCAACGTTGCTCCGTTGCTCATCCAGCGTTTACGTTTTTCATTCACTTAAACACACATGTACACAGAAAGGAAAAATGTTGTCTTAACTAGAGAATATGTCTCTTATTCGTTCAATTTTTTTTATTAATAATTAAATGATATTTATAGGTAATTCAAATGGTTTTTATATGCTCAAAATGGCTTTATTGAATGCTCACTTTAATTAATTGTTTATATGAAATAACTTTCATTTAAAATGTACCAACTTTATGCATATATAAATTATATAAGGAAAATATATATTACTATTTTATTTTTTTTTAGATATTTAAATAATATTTTAAAAGGTTTCTGGGTTAAATAAATTTTAGTTTTATAAAAAAGATTAATTTTTCCTCCCTGTACTTACTCACACTCATGTTGAATGCCATCTGCAGACCCCATTGCCTGGCCCACTCCCCCTTGAAGTTCACCCATTATACCAAGCCATATCGTACCACACCATGCCACACCATCATCATCATTATGACCATCATCATCATCATCTTCAGCTTCATCATCGACTTGGTCGTAGTCGTCGTGGTCGTATTTCATTCATGAATTTTCTTTCATTCAGGTCTTCCCCTGCTCGCCTCCCCCATGCCCCCTGGCCCGCTCTCTGGCTGTTGTTGAAAACGTTTTTAAATACCGGAACTGAATGTTTAGCGCTTTTAAGCATGGGAACTTTTTGTTTTCTTCTATCAACTTTTCTCTCCCAGCAGCCTCCTTCCTCGTCTGTCTCTGTTGCTGCTGCCGCTGCCGCTGCTGCTGCCTTTTGTGGATCTATTCCGTTGTGTTCTATTCTCCAATAAGGCGTTTTTATTGCAAGTTTCCAAACAACAGGAATTCTCTGCTCAATTTTAGTGTTCTCTATCTCTTTTTCTATTTGTTTTTGTGTGTTTTTGTCTATTTTAGGTGTTGTGTTGTGATGTTGCTTTGTTATGCTTTTTTTATATGCGTTTAGAATTTATTGCAGACATTCGGATTTAAAAATTTATGAGCCTAACCGAAACAGAGCACATTGGCTTAAATAAAGGTTAAAGGAGATGTTAAGGATGAGGAATACCAAGCTTCAGATTGATCTCAAGAGCGATAGTTTGTAATGTATCTTAATAGCTATTATTTAAGTTAGTTCTGTGGGATTTTAAGGGTATTTCCACGTCGAGCCTCTGAGTTGCCCAGCCCCATTCCTTACTTTGTCAATATTTTCCTTTTGATTACTGTTGATATTTCACGCCTTGGCCTCACAGCAATGCAATAGATATATATACTTATATATACACCAATCCAGAATTCGATTTACAGGGCGTGTTTTTTCCCATATGACATAATAGATTTCCGATACATGATATATGGCATGCCCCTCGGCCTCTTGATTTATGGCCAGAGAGATCGGTATAGGAATCGGAATCGGGTGTGGAACAAAGAATGGGGAAAACCCGACTTGACCTATGATCAGAATTCGCATTGTAATGGATTTCGTTGGAAAGATAACGCCAAGAAATACATATCGTGTTGGATTGGTCTGTTGACCGATCGAGCGACCGGCTTAGTCAGCAGCATTGAACTCTTGACCCGGCCGGCTAATTGGTTTTGGTATCTTGCTCTCATATATCGTTCGGCTATATAGCAATTGCGACTTTAATTGATCAAATGCGACAGCCCAGCCAGCAGCAGCAGCAGCAGCTCTCGGCTGCAAACAACTTTCATTTTTCATCTAGAGCGAGTGTGTGTGAGTGTGGTGTGTGTTGTGTGTGCTTTGCTGTTGCAATTAAATGTGCCATATGCGTGTGCTGATATATGGATAGTGGTTTTGTGGGTGTCAAGTGTAATGGCTATAGGGCGGCTGCTAAATATAGCCAGAGCCCCGAGGCGGAGTTACTTGAGAAAAGCTGAGACCCAGCCCAAAAAAATAAATATAAAAACAAAAAAAAAGCTGAGTTGCATTGCAAAACCTGCTGCTACAGGGAGAGAAATTATATAGACTTTTAAAGGAAAGACAAATGAGATTTTAATATATGAAATATCATATAATAGGGATAGTGTCTTTGCCTTGAAATCGAATTGTAATATTATATTTTAAGCATTTCAATAATTTATATCCAATTAGACTTTATTTTCAATTTAAAGCATTGTGTTTATTGATATATTTTTTTAAAGATTTTTTCTTTATTTTAATCTGAAAATAGATTTGTGTAAAATATAAAGAATAAAGCTTAAGATACTCCTTAGTTGCTGCTCTTTGAATTTATTTGATTTAATCTTGTCTAAAAATTAACAAATGAAGATGGATAGCAATAGCTGCCTAAAAAAACACAAACTATTATGACTAAATTCAATATCTAAACAACTAATAGAATTCCTAGCAATCAAACTGATATCAAATATTGATCTTTATAATCTTGTGATTATTTTCTGTGTAGATATTGGTGCTGTGGTTGTTGTTGATATTGCTGGCGTGGGCATTTTACAAATGGCAACCAGTTGAACAGGTGTCTGCTGACGACGACGACTACGTTGCCTGCATTATGCAACCTGCCATTGCCAGTTGTTGTTGTTGCTAGTTTGTGCTGGCTTTTGCATAGATCAATGCAAACATGTTGCACAGACCCGTAATTAGCTGGGCTAATCAATTGAATTTGGAGAGAGAAAAATGCTTAGTAATATGCTTAGAAACTTACCCCCACTTGGTAGAGAATTCGCAGATCCTTGTCACCGCCGTGTCCTCCATGCCTGTTGCTATTGCTGTTGCCGCTACGATGTGGCTGCTGTTTCTGCAACATTTGCCGCGCATGTCGCCGCGATTCCTGCTCTGCCGTTGGGATGTTAACCACCGTTAGTGTGGTTTCAGCAGCAGCAGGAGGAGGTTTTACTGTGCTGGAAGGGGAGGAAGCTACACCGCCTGAGGATCCTGCAGCAGCCAGATCCTTGGCATTGTAGACTGTGTACTCCAGCGCCTTGTGCTTATCCTCCGCCGTCGATGAAGTCGGCGTGATCTCAAACACTTCCAGAGGCAGTCGCGTGCCGCCGACAGTGGCAACGGCAACGGATGATAGCAGCAGCAGCAGCGGCAGCCACATCAGTGTCGCAGGCATGATTTATGTGGCTTTTAACTGGAACTCTGGATCTCTAGATCTTCGGATCGGAGGTGGTATCTCTCTCTAGGCAAACTCACTCGCTGTCTGATCTCTGAATTTGCGGTTGTTTGTAATTGACACTATGGTGGATTTTGTAATTGAATTCGAATCAAAGCGAATCGAATCGAATTGAATCGAATCAGTGTTCTCGCTCTTTCTCGCTTGCACGGCCAGAACCCATGGCTTAAACACACTCAAAAACACATACACACACTTGAAAACGATCGAACACTACAAATCAGGTTTCAAATCGAACTCGATCGATTGATTTGTGGCGAAAATGTCACTCGAAATTTTCGTGGCACTACAAATGATTATTTGCTGGGTTTTATGTTTTGTTTATTATTTTGAAATTCTACACCCGCGACGTCTGTCTTCCTCAGTCGCTGATGAAGCCTCGTCTTTCTTCGCTCCTGGCTGCTGTGTATTCTCGCCTCACTTCCGTTTCCGCTTGTCAGCGCTGTTCGTTGTTCGCTCGACCAACTTACTTTTCGAACTGATCAAACAGAAACTCAAAATCCAAAACCAAAAACGAACGGCGGACGAGAGTCGCTGACGTCGACGTCAGAGACGACGGCGCTGTAAGCGTCGCTGCCTGTGCGTACGTATTTTTACACTGAGCGAAAGGGAGTGGTATGAAGTACTAGGAAAATCGTAAGGAATGGAAATGGGAAATTAAATATATGAGGCGCAATTTTGAGTTGTATAAATGTATAAATTAAGTTTATTTTAAAAGAATTTTATTTAATTAAAATTTCAAAGAATCTATATTGGGCATTAAGAGATTATATTTGCGATTTACAATTTTATTTAATAAAATTTTTGGGTCTATATTTAGTAAATTATTTATGAAGGAAGAAGGGAAGGTTTTAGGTACTCTAGGAATTCCGTTTGTGATTTATTTTTATGCTTTTTTACTGGCTAATAAACCTTATCTTCTTGTTGAAACCAAATATTTTTAGATTTAAATTTATAAGAATTTATTTAGCAATAAACACTTTCCTCTGTGTAAAGTCTACCGCGACCGAGCACCAGCTCCATGAAAGAGAGCACATCGTTGGCTGGATATGAATGAATGAACATTTTGTTGCCGCTCTCCGGGCCATATTTGTTGTTGTTTTTGCTTTTCCCGCTGGTGGTTGCAGCATCCATTTCTGATGCTGCTTTTGTGTTTGTGAGTATCTATGAGATGCATCCATAGCAGTATGGGTGAGAGCAAGCGAGCGGATGGCAAGGTGTCTCTGGCTCGCGTGCTGGGCTTTGAAAAATAAAAATAAATTAAAATAATACAAAATAACAAAAAAGAGGCCTCCGCTTTTGCCGCTTCCGTTGCATCCTTTTGGCCGTTTTTGCTGCCGTTTGCCGCTGTTGTTTCTGTTGGCCAACGTCGCTGTGTTGTTTTTGTCATTGTTTCGACGGCACCGGAAACTAATTCCTGCTCCAGCCCCAACGACTTGGACTCCACCTCCTCCTGGTCGGCTCTTCCCATTCCCCATTCCCCTCGGTTTCTGCTCCAGTCTCATGTTCGGGCTTCGGTCTTGTAGCGCATGCCAAAAAAAAATAAGAAAAACAAAATGAAAAAAATCCAGAAAAGACTTTAAGCTGAAAGGAAGATCAACCTTAACAGCCGAAGCTTAAAATTCCCTAAAATCAATAGATTTTTATATGTAGAGATTGAAGTTTCATAAGAGGAATTTATATTTATTTTAAAACAAATTTTACATTTTAGAGTGGGTTAGAAAATTACATTTTAGTTATTTTTAGACAGCTGAAATTAAATTCATCAAAATGTATTAATTGTTAGCAGCTTAAATATTCAGGACAGCCGCTTATCCAAGTCCTTCAATATTTATTTGTTTTAATATTTGTTTACAAACTATAAAATATATTTATGTTTCTTAAACCCACAATATTCTTCTACAAATGATTATACCAATTTGAAGAATAGTGTATAAAAAGAGTTGCGGGAGAGCACAGAGACCTGGGGGAATCGGTCTCCATCTCCAGCTCCTCCTCCGGCTTGGAAGTTCAAGCGAAAAACGCGCGCTGTTCGGCCGAAAGCCCGCCAATTTTATGGGCCAAACCCGATAAGATTTCATTTGTTTACGAGTTACCTTGAGACGAGCACCAGCCCGGGCACCGGCACCAGCCACTACCACCACCAACAACAACAATAATAATATAAGGCTTTATAAAAGCATTAAGCAGAAACTGAGAACTCCAACTGAAAGGCGGCCATTGTTAGTGAAGGTTCCCCTCTTTTTTCCCTTTTCCAATTCGATTTCTAGCTAACGACAATTCAAAAACAACAGCTGATCAAAGAAACATATCTCTTGCACTATTATTTGCAGGTAAAATGTACGCAGTAATTGGCCGGCGGCATGGCAAAATCCTCTCCGGCGATTTGACCCAAGGAAGCGGGAACTTCGCGGTCACCTGTCTGCTGCCAGTGATCGAGTCGTTCAACTTTGCCCAGGAGATGCGAAAGCAGACATCTGGCCTGGCCTGTCCCCAGCTCATGTTCAGCCACTGGGAGGTGAGTTACTACTGTACAGTAGTTTAAATTATCTAAATTCAGGGATTTATAACTAAGAAAGTCTAAGAAAAAAGGGTAAAGAAATCATATATCCTGGAGGAGACCTAGAAAAATATATTTAAATAATATTTATTGCTTTAAATACCCTATTACCTATTGAGGATAATAAATGTGATGTTCGCTTTCAACAGGTAGTTGGTATGGGTAGTTATAGAGGTCGTACTGTATCCCTGCACAGATTGCTGCAGCAGCTGTTGCTCCTGCTGGGGCACAAGTGCAGCGCCTGTCGGACCATATGCCATGTGCGTGCCTCACTGTAGCTACCCTCACTCCTCAACACATTTTACACGGAGAGTACAATTTAGAATACCATTTTCTTTAAATATATTTAAATAATAAGGAAAAGTAAAAACGTTTTCAGATCCATGCAACTATACCACAATTTAAATGTAAGATGTGGCATGCTTTAGTTATTTTTAAAGGCTATTTAGCTTAAATTGATTTGTAATTAGTTTATATTCCGTCTTATTTAGTTCATATTCTCCCAGTGTAGAGCTCTTTCTCCCCAAGATTATCGCCGACTGTCTGTGGTCAATAGAAATCTCAGCTTACGCTGTGCTCAGGCCTTCTGTTACCTTCTGTTGAAGTCTTATAAGCTAAACCACAGGCAGCAGTAGTGGCAACTTGGCAACAGGCAACTGGCAGCAGCAGCAGCAGCAGCAACATGGCAACAGCAGCAACTTCGTTGGCAACAGTTGGACTGAAAGTTATATGGTCCATTTGAGGCTGCAGCTGTGTGCCATTCGGGGTAACCCATAGCCCCAGACCAGACTCTTCTCTCCCTTCTGGCCAGTCTCTCCCCTTCTTCTCCTTTTCCTTTCTCCATCCGCAAATTTGACCTTGTCGTGGGCCACAATTAACAGTCAAGTTGATGGCTTTTCCTGGGGATTTTTGGCAATTTGGTAACGACAAACGGATGGAACAAGATCATCAGATGAGCTAATCTCAACATAAAATATTAATAAAATGGCTCAGCCAAAAACAAGTGGGGATTTAAATTAGGTGAGTTTAGTTAAAGTTATTGGGAAATCTGAATTTTGAACTTAAAAATAAGTAATTTGGGGAATTTTAACAGAAGTAATCGTTTAATGAGTACAAATTATTACTAACCTTTTCTATTTAATAGCTCTTTTTAAAATCTTAATTTTAAATTGAAATTCATATTTTTTAGTCACCTGTGCAACTTATTTTCATTTGGCATTGGTATATGTGTCTTCATCTGTGTATTTGAGATAGTATTAGTGCATATCACCCAACCAATCGATAACAACAAGTTTTTGTATAATGACTTCCGGCGATTTTCTATTTCTCAGCTCAAGTTTTGCCGGCTTCGAAGATGTTGTTGCTTTTCGTATAATTTCTTACGCATTTCCAGCGACAGACAGCAAGAAAAGTGGAAAAGGGGGAAGGAAAACTAAAGGGGCAATGCAGCTAACAGAGAAAGAAATTAAAACTATGTTTTAAATGAAAAATTGGCAACATTTAATTAATTTAATTTATTAATTAATTATTTTACTACCAAAATATTTTGGGTATTCATTGGAATCTATTCCAATTTATTTTTAAATGATTTTTAAAAACAATTTGATTTAATTTAATTCTCTCTGTAACGAATCTGTTAGACATTATCTGTGTGTGGAAATCTTAACGGAAACTAGTTTAGCCGGCACAAGTGGAAAAGTATCTGAAAGATATTCGATTACAATTTCCATCATTATTCTGGGCGAAGGTAAAGCGAAAACAATTAGGATTTCAGCTTACCTTTCCCTCGAGCAATTAAAACTGTTGGTTTTTCAGCACTTTCCGTTCACGCCCACATATGATGGCCAGTGGCCTCCTCTGCCCCCTTTTGCACCTTTGGCCCCCGCCACCTTTACCTTTGTTGTTTTTGTTTTTTTATTTTGTACCTTAACTTACCTGCCAGGTGAGTGGGCAGGGCTCTCAGCCGTGGGCGCAGTTGTCACGTGCCCATAATAACAACGAAGGCGTCAACTTCACTCGAGTGGCCAACTTCTGGTTGGGGGAAAGAAAACGGGAAAAGGGCCCAGAGGTGGGTTGGGTTAACACAGAGAGAGAGAGAGAGGGGCAGAAGGGGGTCTAAAGTTAACATTCCCCAAAAGCCATTCCGATTTCTTGCCGCATCATGGCCCACAATAAGTTCGTTAAGCATCTCTGCACCATCGGCAGCTCAACAGCCGCAAGAAATCATCAACTCCGCGGATGACCTTTTAGCTTGGAGCTGCTGCAAGATGGAAGATGCAACTTGGTTGCTGGAAGCTGTGGCCACATGAAACATAAGCCCAAAAGAACAAAAACTAATTTTCCTTTTTCATATATCATAATTTATGTTGCCATTGCCTTTGGGGGTTTCACTTCACGTAGCCACCATTAAGACAGAGCAGTGGCAGTGGCTTAAGAATATGCACTAGATTGGGACAGTGCGGGTCATAGGAAAAAATAAAAAGAGTTCTAAAGGGTTTCTTGAGGTAAAAAATAATATTTAATTGTAGAAGTATTTATGTGGATTTATATTTTTAATTAGGTTCAATTGACCCTTTATTTTCACCATTAGAATTGTAGTTTTTGAGTAGAATTTACCCATGGAAATATTATTTAGAGCTGCTTCATATAGTAAACAAGTTTTTAAAAACTCTAAAAAAATATTTCAAATTATTTTAAAAAATTGTACTTTGTAAAAAGCTTGAATTTGGTGCCTTAAAAAATGTAGTTGCGTTTAGACACTTCTTTTAGAGGCTTTAAAAATCCTAGAGCACCCTAAACTTAATAGTTCTTAATTCTTTGGATCTGTTTTGCTACCTCAGATTTATCTATATCTTATAATAATACCCCATGTATAAGATCATATAAATGCTTCCAAATGCTTTACTATTTATATTTATCTTAAATCTTAAATCTATTCATTTATGACTGACACTGTCTAACCGTCAAATATCTCATGTTTTCAGTGCTGGCTACTGTCTTGCGCGCTTTTGTTATTATTTAATTTTGTGCTTCCTTTTGTTTTTTTTTCCACCTCCTTCCATCCATCCATGTGAGCTGCGTGCTCCAGCTTCAATCCTCTGTTCGCTGCTGCACTTCCCAACTTCCCATCTTCTCAACGTCCCATCTCTTCTGCTGGCCACTTGATGAACCTGAAGATTGTTATTATGATTACGTGTGTGTTCAGGGGACAGGAAGAGGGGAAGAGGGTCAAGACCAGCAGCCTACCGAAAAATGAGAGAGAGAAAAAAAATAAAAAGTAAAATAACATAACAACTTTGGCTACTGGTCTTACTTTCGGCCTGTGCGCTCCCCTCCGCTTTTTATTTGGTCTGCAGTGGAGTTGGAGTTGGTGCTCCTTGCATATGATTTGCCTCTGGTTGGTGTTGTTTTTATTTCTGTGGCTTGTCGCGCGCTTTGCATGCAAGACCTCGGTTCTGGAACTACTTCAAAAGCATAACAACAACAAAATGTGAGCAGAGAACCAAGACAAATAACAAATAATCTGATAACTCGTTTTGTATACCTGCCACAAGACCCTGTGTGCGTCTCCTCCAGTCCCGACTCCCACCAAAGGGAAAGTCTACTATGCTGGAGACAGTCCGTTTCAGCGATGGTTTGGGGCGGAGCTGGAGGAAGGTTAGACAGTCGGAGAGGGGGGTGTTCCAACCAAGGGGAAGGAGGATTGCATGGCAGTGCCCTAAAGTCTGCCTGGTGCGAATAAACACAAACACACACAGGTGCACAGGAAGAAATAAATGAGGTACTTTCCATGGGTGATAAATATTTCAATTTCTATATTAAATAACTAAAATTTCAATAAAAAATCTATCAAAAAAATGTCTTACGAATTTCAAAATAAAATCCTTCAAATAATTGTCTTAAATTTACTTTTTTAATAAATTTCCTTATAGAATTTCTATAGTATTTAATCTCTCTGTTCCGAGATATATCCATGCCAAGGCAAGTGTTTATCCAAGTGGCCAAAAGGATTGTTGTTGCTATTGCCCTTCTACCCAACTCCTTGCCATTGTTGTTGTTGGTCTTAAGTGGAACGTGGTTTGCATTGTCCGCTCGCTGGCTGTCAAAATGACGCTCATCGCTGGCTGCTGTCCGTTGTCCATTGTCCGCCTCCGCTGTCCGTTCGCCAAAGAACGCTCTTGAAAGGCCCAGGCCCCCAAGTCTTCACTCTTTCGTATAAAAGTCGACTCGACTCGGAATCGAGTTATTTTCTCTGGGCCCGGTCTCTTTCAGCCAGTTTCTGGCGCGCGATAATAATCTCAACTTGGTCTTTGGTCGCGGACGGACACGGGGACCGATGGACAGACGGACAGACAGCGTATTTCGGTAGCTGCCGCGTAAATTACCTGCATACAAACCGCGCGCGGTCGGACAGGTAAACACACACACATATATAAAAACACACAGGTACCCCAACTCATAAGCACTCACAGATACAAAACACGTGTGAGCCCAGAGAGATGGAGATACAGACAGATATACCCTACCAAGCCACAATATACATATATATATTCGAAACTGAACCATAGCATATGTGTGAGAGTTGTGTGTTGATGTCACGTCGTTTGCTTTTGGATTTTTGTTTTGGTTTTCGCGGCTGCTTCAATATTTTTCTTAATATTTTTACCCCTTGAAATGGCAGAATTTCAAAGATGAAGGTGGAGATGAGATGCAATGGCAGGGTTGGAGATGAGTGGAGGTTCAGCGGGAGTGGAGGTGGAGAAGCCTTTGACTTGGCTGTAATCTGGAGCGTGGTGCTGCATTAGTGTGGATAACCACCTTCCTGGTTGGGTGTATATATATAAAGATACTGGAAAAAGGGTTAAAATAAACAGATTTGTAATCCTTAAAAATAACTTTTTTATTAAATATTTAATTTGATTTTTTATTCAATTTATTAACAACAATTAATAAAGATAAATAAATGTTCTTTATGCTGTTCTTTAGTTTATATTATACAAAAGGCAGACCATTCTTAATTAATTTATTTAACAAATTTGCTCTGTAATATCTGCTTAATATTCTCCTCTAAAAATGTGCAAAGATCATTCACATTTACTATGATTTTTTTGGCAGTGCACTCATCTGCCTGCTGCTGGCTGGCTGCTCATTTGTCTGGCCCGGCTCAGACGCAAGTTCTGCGCACTTCTGGAGCACTTCAGCTGCCGCAGGGTCTCCTCCGTTTTCTGTTCGAGTTCGGAGTGGGAGAGCTGAGAAATGGATGGGGGGCATCAGCGTAGGATCGAATGGGATGCTGCTGCGCATGCGCAGAGCCATTTGCAAAAAGGATGGCAAGAGCTCAGTGCGACAGAGATCGTGTGTTTTGTGTTGTGACAGGGATTGCGGACGGCGAAACTGGGATTGCCTGGCCTTACCTTGTCGAGGACTACTGCTTGGTGGCTCCCTATAGTTCTGCCTTCCTCCACGATCCCATCCCCCACTTGGCGTTGTTGGTTGTTGTTAAACAAGCGAAACTTTGTGCCCGATAATGATCTACATGGGATTGCGAAGAGATGTTTGAGGGCCCGCAGTTTAGCGTAGTGCGAACAGATGGCCCAGAACATACACTGATGGGAATTCTAGGTTCGTTCTATTATGAGACTATGAGATTATGAGATTTTGACAAATTTCAATTATATTTAATTTAATTTTCAGCTGGGCATAGTGTGATTTTTCATATATATTTCCAAAGGCAACGCATGAATTCTTATTATTTCTTAATCCATAAGAATTATAGAATCTTGAATAATGTATCCATATAATTAATTATATAATTAATAATACACTTTTTTTGCAATTTACTTACTGTGCAGTATAAAGTTTCTTTTGGCTGACAAAAGGCCAATGCCTCAGCATCTCAATCGGTTTTCGAGCAAGCTCTCGTCTCTCAGTCATTGATGAGGGAAGCCAGGAGGTATAGAATCCGAGTCCTGGCAGAGTGGGAGAGCTCACTGGGTTTGGGTTTTCCAGTGACCCGCCCGCTGAGACTCGACGAGTCCTTGCCAGAAAGAAAAGGAAAATAAAACAATGCAGATCTCACACCATAGATTCTCAAGTGGTTCGCCTTGCAGGAGGCAATCATCAATCAAGCGGAGGGAATGGTACGCTCTTCACGCCATTGAGGATTCTGCGTATCCTGGCGCGCCTGCCTTATCACGTAACGCGCAATGTGCGTGTCCCTGTGCGTCCTTTGAAAGTCATTAAGCGACGGAGTCCTTTGTCGCAGCAGAGCCTCTCGAGCCCAAACAATGGAGATGTGAAAATGCACGCTTTCCCTGGCAAAGGGACAAAGGGCTGCGCCGTAAAATCCACACAGCCCAAGAGCCCAACCCAAATCTAAATCCAAATTCAATCCCGTGCGAGGCGCAGGCGCATAGACGCAGCGACGCCTCGTCCTTTTGTATCGTCTCAAGTGCTTAAATTATTTCCCGGAAGGCCATTCACCACTCGCTTATGCTCACATTTTTGTTGTATTTTTTTACAGGTGATCGACATCGATCCCTTTTGGCTGCCCACCACCGAGGAGGAGCTGATGCACTTTGGCGAAAAGGCGGACTCGGCCAACAGGGCCAAGCTCTACATGGACAGTGTCCGGCGGAGGAAGGGTCTCTTCGTGGACGAAAAGGTGGTTGAGCATGCTGAGAAGCAGCGCACTCTCTCCAAGAATAAGTGATTTGGGAGGTCTCCTTCCAGTGAGTTAAATTGGATTTGTTATATTTTTTTTAAATGGAAATATATTTAATTAATAATAATGAGAGTTTTCCTAAAGGGGTTTTATTTTTGTAAAATAAAAACAACACAAAGTCAATTGTAATAAATTTGTATAAACAGTTTTATTATTAATAAAAAATATTTAAAAGTAAAACAAATAAATGAAAGATCATAATAAAAATGCAATAAAAAATAATTGTAATATTGATAATATATTGTGACGCTGTTTTTGTTTACAAATAGTTGCCCTTTCACAGGCTTCATGTCTTTTTAGGAACATTTTAGGGCTAAATGCAAGAAATAATTAATATTTCTCCGCCTCGTCTGGGTTGGCCGGCAGCTCCTCCTTTTTGGCAATAAGGCCGCTCTCCTTCTCGGGAACCTCCGGCACGGCCAGCGAGTTTTTGCCCAACACAATATGAATGCAGCTAATGGGAATAATTTAATAAAAATTAAATAAAATGAAAATTAAATAATTTAAAAATTAAAACGAGTATAATCACTTACAGTATAAGCAGGAAGACAGTCATCTGGGTGGCAATGGTTAGCAGAAAGACACTTCCACCATAATTCGTATCTTTAGTGGCCCGATAAAGTTGCGAGTAGCAAACGCCGCTGATGAAGGGCACTGCATTATCACAAACAGAGAGCAGGGCAAACACCTTGCCACGCTCCGAAGTGGGCACTATCTTCGAGGTCATGGCCCTGATAATGGGACCCACTATAGGACCCAGACTGCAGACCACGGCTCCGGCATAGAGGAGATCCGTGTTGCTGGCAAAGTAAAAGAACAGACGGGCTATCGAGTGGGCCCAGGCTCCAATGAAGATGATGATCTGGTGAATATAAATTAAAAATGTTGAAAAATAAATTTAAAAATATACTAATTACAATTTCTTTTACTAGGACTTACCGTATCCCTCCAGTTCAAGACCTTGTTCATCAGCGGCACACCCAGCAGCATGGCAATCACATAAGCCGTCGACTTGAAGGTTTTGAAGCTGCTGTAGGAGCTAACCTCCCAGTCGAACTTGTCCAGGGTGTACATGTACAGATAGCTGCCTTCGTCTCGCTGAAATGTGTACAGTGTCATGCTGATCAGCAGGATAATGAGGAAGCTTCTCCTATGAGCCCTGCGTGGCTTCACCAACACCGCAAAGGAATCCTTTACGTGTTGCTTGTCGAAGAAGTCGCCCCAAAAGCTACACCAGCCAAGCTCCCTCAGAGATCGCTGTCTCGGCGTGGTTTGCCACTGGAATGAGTAAGAAATTAATTTAATATAAAATAATATGAATATAATTAATTTATACAATATATATTTTGCAGAATATATAGACATCGAACTCACCTTCAGGGCAAACAGTGTGTAAATAATGGCCATGGCAAGTAGGGAAGCATTCACCGTGAACATGTCCGCATAAGACTGATTAAAGACATTGTAAAAGAGGTGAGAACCCAAAGCCACTCCTGTGGGCATGGCCGTGAGGTAGACCACATCCAGGATAGTCACACGTATGGTACGCTGCTGCACCGTCGAGATGTCTGAAATGTAGGCAAAGCACGAAGCAAAGATGGCCACATCGGCACCCGTTAACGCCGATGGCAGAGTTGCCGAAAATATAATGTTCTCCACCGGCCATGTCGGCATTCTGGCATTTACAACCACCATTGAGGAGTAAATGAACTTCCCCACCAGGCCCATGAGCAGAGGGAATTTCCGGCCACGACGATCCGAAAAGGAACCCAAAAACAGGGCCAACAGTATAGGAAAGATGTGAGCTGAAATGTCGTTCCACTGCAGGAACCAGGCATTGGTCTGCAGCGATACATCCTTGTACTCCTTGTTCTCCGGCCGGTTGAGATTACGGCAGATCTCCTCCGTGAAATTGTTGTTCACGCGGCACGACTTGTACAGAAAGAAATTCTGCTCCACCACCGAGGTGATCATGAAGGCGAACATGTACAGGAACATGGTGGGCTCCACGGAGATGGAAGTAACGACATGCCACACCCATTGGCAGGCGGACCGAGGCACGGAGCCTTCCTGCAGCACCTGGACATCGCCACCGGCACTATTCTCACTATTTTGGCTGGTTTGACTATGGCGTCGCGGTTCCGCCCTTCCGTCCGGTGCCTGAAAGTATGTACGCTTTTTTGAAACATCTTCCATTAACGTTTAATTTTTATGTTGGCAATGACAATGTTTCCAAAGGGTTTGAGGGGAAAGAGAAAACAAACAAAGCATTTGAAACTCGTTTGTCTTTAAGCTGAACTTATGCTCTAACAAGGGTTGTTTCAGTTCTTTTAAAACGGTTTTAATGGTTTATTTTTATATATGTTATATAATTGTTTTATGTCACAGAAAATGTATGTATTAAACAACTATAGAAACATTATTATTAATATATTCTTTGATATATCTGTTTTTTATAATGTTCTAAAATAATTATATCTTTTAAAGGTATGAAATTTTCATAGAATCTTTAAATATTTTGAATGTTTTTGGCCAATTATTACTTAAGCTCTGTTACTTCAACTGAAATGTTAATAAATTGAAAGCTTATCAGACCAGACACCATTGAAAAGTTATAGTTAAATGTGGTTGACATTCTCTAATTTCAAAGGTATTTTTCCTAGAAAATGAATGTAGTAAAAATTTGCATATTCAGTTGTGTGATATAGATTTCTGCTGATATTTTCCTAGAAAGTGTAATGTGAGAACAACCAGCAGTCGTCTTCACTGGCAAACACTTATAGTGACACGTTTTTATTATGAATTGTAAACAATACGTTAGATGGGACAGTTGCAGTCTATTTCTTGAACAATTTCACTCTGTGATTTAGGAGTATATATAAAAAACAAGAACAGCAAATATTAGTAAAGTAAACAAACATATTGCCGCATGCCGAAGCCACCACCACCACTGATTTCAAGGTCACTCAGAGCATGTTTCTTAAATTTGTAGTGATTTTTTTGATGTTTGCTCTCCTCGTATACGTAATCAGTGAGCGAATCGCGTTTGTCCAATTTATTTGAATTCTTTTCGATTAGTTGGAGTTAGAACTAATTACATTAGAGCTATTAGGTTTGTTTTTTTATTGTTATTTTTTGTCACAGTCAGCCGGCATTTCTGTATATAAATATAGCCGCGTTGCAAAACAAAAACAAACCGTTTTGCGAGGAAAACCAAACTCAATAAACGCCACTCACCTCAGAGGCGCTCATTTTTACTCTGCGCACACGCGTACTCTCCGATGCTGTTAAATATTATTTTTCTAAGGGTTGCGAAAGCTTTTATGTTGCTTAACTTTCAGAATTTGAATTTCAACCGCCAAGGCGCAGAGGTATTATCACTAGATTAGCTTTATGGTGAAAATTAGCAAGACAATTCAATTAATCTCATTGAGCTTGGATTCACATTCCACCTGTATCTGTTTTGAACACAAATTTAGACTAATAACAAAATATAGTATACAATTTGCACTACAATTCAATTAACCTCTGACCATTTTTGTAGCAAATTTGTCATTAGATTGGTTGTTATAGTATGCATATGTTTACCCTAGCAACTGACTGTATGGAAAACTGAATAATCTCTGAATGTTTGTTTTGCCTTTTCAAGTCTATCTCAACATCTGTAAAGTTGCATCTCTTATCAAGAGATTACTTTTTAAATATTTGCATCAGAAGTTAAGTAAATTTATCAACAGAATAGGCCATACCCTAACTAAAGGTTATATATTAAAATAAAGTTGAGTATTTAAGCACTAAAGTATTTATTATTAATATTTTCCCTTCAAGTAGGTTAGTCTCTGTCAGTCTTTTTAACCAATTAGTCACTAAATTAGGTTCTTCAGTTTATTACTTAATTTGGAATTTTTGTGCTGAAGTGCAGTTGTGCATTGCAATTCACGTAGTCTTCGAAGGTTTTCTATTTTCACAAAAGATTACCTTTCAAGAGGTTTGTATATCTTTACTGCAGAGTGCCATTAATCTCAGACTATTTGCTTTGCAAATTGCTTTCAAGATTAGCATTATCTATGTATAGACATATGCAATGATAACGTCTTAGTTTATAAACTAAAAACCTATTAAATAATTGCCTTAATTAAGCACACGTGGGAAGGTGTTTCGCTTAATTTTACCTACAGTCTGGCTGTATTTTAGGGAATTTCCTAACATTCTTATCGTTTGAAGTTAAATTATAGACTAATTAACTTGAGATTTACACCACTGCCTACCATTTGACGCGATAACTGTTTCAGGGGGCTAGTTAAATAGCGATATGGACTTTTAATAAATGTTCTGATTTATTGGCTTCCTTCCTATTCAATTGAATGTTTTATTTTCACTTTGGTTCTAGCTGCCTTGTTGCGCTTTATTTGTTTATTAAATTTTGATTCAAAACACTGCACACATTGTGAACTGATAAAAATACAACAAAAAAAAAAATGGTGGGGATTCGACTTATCCCCAGAATTGTTAGCCGGCAACTGAGAACTGAAAGGGCAGCTGAGTCCATTCAAAATCGGCTTATCAGTCACTAAAGCTGATATTGCGTCTCTCGATTGCTTTATATTGCTGCGACTTTAATCGTTATCGTTTTTTATTTACACAACTGAGTACCTGGATTTTCCCAATAGCATTAGTATAGATTTTAAACTGTGATTTCAATAAGATTGATTTATTTAAGTTAAATGGTGGCTGTAATAAAATTTTTACATTTATTTCAGGTTTATTTTTAGGTGATAATTTAAAAAAATATATATGGAGTGTCCAAGTCTTATATATTTATTAAATAAACAAAGAAACAAATTTAATTGTGCAATTTGATTTACAAATATAAAGTTGTTTATTTTAAAAGCAAGCCATGGTTAACGTAAATGTTTCCGAAACTCAGGAAGCCTGGAGATATGCTATATGTATTTTTGGTTCACTCCGAAAAATATAAAATATGGCATAATTATGGGATGCATGTCTGATCCGATACACAACAAAAGACTCAAATTTATAGCTAACCTACAAGATACTTTTGAATTTATTATTTAGGTCCCAAATATAAATAGATTTAATAAGCAATTTGACAAATATATTATCTTGAATACTTATTAATGTTGAACCGCTAGAAAAATAATTTAGATAATTCCAAGAATACCATGGTATAAAGGATTCATATAATTTCAAGCCTGAAAAATGTATTCAGGAATAATAGTTTTAAATAATATAATATGTAATATTCTAACATCCAAGCATCCGCATTTTTAAACTTCAACCCTTTCATTTTTTGTTGTAAATATTTTATATATTTTTGTATCTATTTAAATTAATTAAATTAATGAAATAATCACTTAGAAATGTCTTTTTGTATCACAGCTATTCCTGAATTTATTGTGCATTCCCAGGTGTGAGAATTACTCTTGCTTAGCTGACATTTATTTCTGAATCAATTTCTTTGTTCTCTTTATACGAATTCCATGCGAATGCTGTGAGCAAAACAGAGACAAGAATTACTATATAGCTTCCATCCGGCGGCGCTCCCAGCGCTCAGCGGTTTTCCCGTTGGCTGCTCTGGCTGTGGCGCTGCAGGGCTTCCCGGTGGCTTGGCCTGGAGTGCCTCCTTCTCCTCCTTCTGCTTCTGCCGCTCCCACTATCGTTGGCCATGGCAAAAGGTAATTGGAGCCGCTGTCTAAGTCCGCTGCTTCCCAAGCGGTCGGTAAACTGCAAGACGATCGAATGGGCTGGCTGCCAGGGCCACCCTAAAGATTGTGCTGCTCCCCACTCACCTGGGAGACCCCTGAATAACCCTGCAGTTTCCTCGCTAAGCTTTATTTGCATTGCTGAGAGCAGAGCAGCAAAGTAGAGACTGGTGATAAGGGAAATTATGAGAAACTAAACAAATTTAGTTAAAGTTTAAGGAGAGTTTTTAAAGATTTAAAAAGGATTTTTACTCTGGAAACATTAATCATATTATTTTAAGTATATAAAATCTACAAAAGGAAACTCAAAAGTATATTTATTCCAAATGTTACTGTTTCATATACACAAAGTTTACTGTACCTGTCTATCTTACTGTCAGCTTGCCTGGCGACAACTTCTCAGCAGTTCCCGCTCTTGGTTAGTTGGTGCCCATCAGTGGCACGCTTCGGTTCGAGAAACGGTCCCCAAAAACTTAGTTCCATAAACATAGGATAAGCCCAGACACAATGTCGGACTCTGATAGCAAGCTGATTGATGTGGAGGCACCGCAGCCCCTGGAACAACCTATAGAGCAGCATGAGCTGCAGTTGGTGGGGCCTGTGGGTGCCACCATCGAGGTGCCCAGTCTGGACAGCACTCCTAAACTATCCAAAAGGAACAGTTCGGAGAGGAGTCTACCCTTAAGGAGCTACAGCAAGTGGTCACCCACGGAGCAGGGAGCCACTCTGGTCTGGCGGGATCTCTGCGTGTACACCAATGTGGGTGGCTCTGGGCAGCGGATGAAGCGGATCATCAACAACTCAACGGGGGCCATTCAACCGGGCACTCTGATGGCTCTAATGGGCTCGAGGTAAGCCGGCCAAGAAATCGATATATCCCCCAGTGGCAGTGGCAGCCGAGTTCAGTCGAGTGGAAAAGAACATGATGCCCAAAAATGTGCCAACTAGTATGTCAAGATGTCGGTTTCACACTTTAGATTATCAACTAGAGCGATAAGATTCCTCTGGAGATTCCTCCTATATAACCACATCCCATCTCCCATTCACAGTGGCTCCGGGAAAACAACACTTATGTCGACTCTGGCCTTTCGACAGCCCGGTAAGTGGCACGTAGTACTACCTAGTAGTTTCCGATAAGATAGCTTATCCATTAACCATTATCTCATTATCTCGCCACGATCTATCTGCTCCATTTGCATTGGGATCTGGGATGCAGCTGGGACTGTGGTTCAAGGCGACATTCTAATTAACGGCCGTCGCATCGGGCCCTTCATGCACCGCATCAGCGGTTATGTCTACCAAGATGATCTCTTCATTGGATCACTGACGGTGCTGGAGCATCTGAACTTTATGGTGAGTTGTGTGCATTGCATATCTTTAGAAATGGTTTAAAGCTCTCTGAGAAATCTGTGAATATTTAAACCAGAAACCTTGCTATAAAGTTACCATATTTTATGAATTAATTAATCCCCTCTTTAAACCATTCCAGGCCCATCTCCGTCTGGATCGTCGAGTGTCCAAAGAGGAGCGTCGTCTCATCATTAACGAGTTGCTAGAGCGGACTGGTCTCCTCTCCGCTGCCCACACACGAATTGGCAGTGGCTATGACAAGAAGGTTCTCTCAGGAGGAGAACGCAAGAGGCTTGCCTTTGCCGTGGAACTACTAAACAATCCGGTGATCCTGTTCTGCGATGAACCCACCACCGGTTTGGACTCCTTCAGTGCCCAGCAGCTGGTGGCCACGCTGTACGAATTGGCTCAGAAGGGCACCACCATCCTGTGCACCATCCATCAGCCCAGCTCGCAGCTATTTGACAACTTTAACAACGTTATGCTTCTGGCCGATGGACGGGTGGCATTCACAGGATCACCTCAGCATGCTTTAAGCTTCTTTGCCAATCATGGATACTATTGTCCGGAGGCTTACAACCCAGCGGACTTTTTGATTGGAGTCCTGGCCACCGATCCTGGTTATGAGCAGGCATCCCAGCGATCAGCTCAGCATTTGTGCGATCAGTTTGCTGTGAGTTCGGCGGCGAAGCAGCGGGATATGCTGGTGAATCTGGAGATTCATATGGCGCAGTCCGGAAATTTCCCCTTTGACACGGAGGTGGAGTCTTTTAGGGGCGTGCCGTGGTATAAGCGGTTCCATGTGGTATGGCTGAGGGCATCGCTGACATTGCTGAGGGATCCTACTATACAGTGGATGAGATTTATACAGAAGATAGCCATGGCTTTTATCATAGGAGCCTGCTTTGCGGGAACCACGGAGCCATCGCAGCTGGGCGTTCAGGCGGTGCAGGGAGCCTTGTTTATTATGATATCGGAGAATACCTACCATCCTATGTACTCAGTGCTGAACCTGTTTCCACAAGGATTCCCTCTGTTCATGAGGGAAACGCGCTCTGGACTGTATTCAACGGGGCAATATTATACCGCCAATATTTTGGCCATGGTGAGTACTTATTATACTTTTAAGGATAATTTATGGACTTATGAGGAATGGATTTTAGATTGCACTTTAATTTCATTGAATAAATTTCGTATTTAAACTAAAACTCTTTAAATTTAAACCAACTTAATTGTGTTTACAAATAAACAATAAACTCTTTTGTTATTCTGATAAAAACATTCCCCAGCTATCCATTTTATCTAAAACATTTTGTTACTATTTTTTATCCCAAAAAATGTTGGAGGCCATTGAACTTTAGAGAAAGAAATATTATCTTGGCGAAAGACTTAATTATAACATGCGCATTTGTTCTAATTTTTCTTTAATCAAATATTTATTTCTCGTTTTTGAAAAACATAGATTAAGGCTTATAAAGATATTTCTATATTTTATTTGAATTTTATTTATTTATTAATATTTTTATTCTTATTCTTACCTCTCTTTATTAATTCAATTTCAGCTACCTGGAATGATAATTGAGCCCTTTTTGTTCGTCATTATCTGCTATTGGCTGACGGGTCTGAGGTCCACATTTTATGCCTTTGGAGTGACTGCCATTTGTGTGGTGCTGGTAATGAATGTGGCCACCGCTTGCGGTTGCTTCTTCTCCACAGCTTTCAATTCGGTTCCCCTGGCAATGGCTTACCTGGTGCCGCTGGATTACATATTTATGATAACCTCTGGTATTTTCATTCAAGTGAAGTGAGTGTGTCCTTGTACAGGCAATTTAAAAGTCCTTGTTAAGAAGGAATATCTTTATTTATAGCTCCCTACCGGTGGCCTTTTGGTGGACGCAATTTCTCTCCTGGATGCTATATGCAAATGAGGCCATGACCATAGCCCAGTGGTCCGGAGTGCAGAATATAAGTGAGTTCTAGGAACATCTTTTATTTACTCGAATTTAATATTTTTGTATAATTGCAGCCTGCTTCCAGGAGAGCGCCGACTTGCCCTGCTTCCACACTGGCCAGGATGTGCTGGATAAGTACAGCTTCAACGAGAGCAATCTCTACCGGAATATACTGGCAATGGTGGGGTTATTCTTTGGCTTCCATCTGCTGGGTTACTATTGCCTGTGGCGACGGGCAAGAAAGCTGTGAGAGCCCTCAGTTGGAGTGCTGTAAATATATATTACAACTACGATGCTATTGATTTGATCTAATAAATAATGTCTAGACTGTAAAGTTTCCAAATTTATAGCGCCATTTATTAACACATTTTGTTTTATATTTCTTTCGGTTGACAATGAAACACTTACATTGACGGGGGTTTCTTATGTTTGGTTGGCCTTATCTGTAACTTCAAACTGAACATCAAAGCTAATCAACATCGAGTCGGATATATAGATATAATTATTTATAAACTATATATATATATAGGATATATTTCGCATTCAGTTAAATTATAGTTCGTAGCTGTAGGAGTAGTCAAAAGGTGGCGGCCGAGAGGCTTTCGTAAAATTTGCGAGTTAAAACTAAGTAACAAAAGGTTATAAAATAATTTATGCATCCTTACATTTTCTTTATAGAAATCACAGCGAGAATTTTGTTTGTTTTTCTTTGGTTTTACGCATAATTTATGTATGTATATACTGCATCAATTTAAATATTATATTTATATTTAAATATATATATAGTGATGATGCTTTCAGCAACATTGAGACATACAGACATTGAAACACATTTAACGTTACACATAAACGATGCTGCTTTAACATTTAACGTTATTCGTATTTTATACTTATTTAATATTACCTTAGGCCTTAGAAAATATCATTTGTGCAACAGTTGGATATAGATTTCTAGTTGCTCTTCGTGTTCAACAGACTTCAATTGACAGATCTCTGGTTTTGGTAATGAAAACACCAGTCAAGGACAGCTCAGAAAAATACTATTTATCGATATGGTAAAGCAGGGAATATTTTAAATGAGTTTTCAATGATAGCTGCCCAAGAACTGAGATTGTAAGTGCCTTAAGGAGAATGCCATAAATATGTATTGATTTAGATTGATTTTAGAGTTTCCAGAAATATGTTTTCAAGTAGTTAAAGGGTGGTATAGGCTGGTACTTTTATTGCATTCTCCTTTCAACATCTAATACTTTATTATTCCTTTTACAATAAACAATTAAATTCGATTTCTTTGCACACACTTATTTCATTTTAATTTACAAGTACTCCAATGTCTGTCAACTTACCTACTTACGCACATAGGAACCTTACACACCTACACTCCTTGCCAAAAAGGACTTCCATCCCCTCTCCACTACTTACAACCTATCGAATGCCTAATGCTCAATGTTCTTTGGTACCCCTTTGAAGTGCAAGACTTTACTTTCGTACTTTACTTTTCTGAGTGATATGGAAACGTTTTCTGTTTATTTGGTGCCCTGAAACGCTAACTGAGGAACAACACGTAAAGCTACAATAAATGCGAGATCATACAATGGGGGAAGGGAAGAGTTGCGGCTACAAAATAAACTCCTATAAGTTGGAAAAAATTAAATATATTTAGGAGGATAATGTATTGAATATATATTTAAGTAAATTTATATTTTTTAAACTAAAAATATATTTAAAATTTTAAGATGAAAACCTTAAGAAACTTATCTAACTGAAAACTAGAGAAGCTTTTAGTTTTTTGAAAATTATAAAATAAAACCATGTAATATTTAATTAAGACTTTGTAGTTCCAACTTATAGAAGTTCGTCTGTGCCGAATACTGGCAAGCCCAATCAATCTACAAGCTAACATACAACCTAAACCTATCCAATAACCACAACTAACAATTCCTTTTACCTTTACCCATAAGTCTACCTCTACGTTTCCCACTAAACCCATCCGATTTGTACATATTTACACGGTTGCCTGCTCATCCTTTACGTGCTGACATCCTGAAGAAGTCCTGTCCTCGGGCTGTTGGCCCCGTTACCCGTGCCCAGACCCAGCGTTGATCCACCGCCACCATTCGTGCTGCTGCTGCTGATGAGCACCATGCTCCGGCTGTTGGGCAGCACAAACACCTCGGTGGTCAGCTGTCCAATGGGGCTCATCGATTGCGAGGTCTTAATGGGACTCCTGTTGGGTTCCAGCGTGGCCGTCCGGGGCTGCCAGTCCTGGGAGGAAGTCTCCGTGGAGGATTGGCCGGGCACCGAGCTCTCCAGTGTTCCCGGCGCCGTTTGTGTCGAACTCTGACTCTCGTTGGACAGGAGGCGCATCGTGGTGGAAGTTGTGCAACTGGCCGCTATGGTGGTCACAGATCGTCGCTTCTTTTGCTGCGAGGAGCAGGTGGAGGAGCCGGATGAGGAGGAGAATGGAGTGGCTGTGGTGGTCACTGTCTCCGTTACATTGAAGCTAACAATGGTATCCCTCTTTCGAAGAGTCGTGGTGGTGGATACGCTTTCACCACGGAGATTCTGCTGCTGCTTGTTGCTCAGATCCGACAGGCTGATGTTGTTCTTAAGCAGGATCTCTAGGTTCTCAATAGAGTCCTTCAGAGCTATCTTCTCCTCCCTGGCTATCTCATCCTTAAGTTCTGCTACCAGAGTCCTTGGCGGGGCAGTGGGCGTGGCCAGAGATTTACTGGCTCCTCCGCACTCCGAGCAGTTGTCGGTGGCCGTGGGATTAGAGGCAGGATTACCACCTCGAAGGATTGCAGGAAGAGCTCCAATGGTGACCACACTGGAGCTGTTGGAAATGCTGGGCGTTATGCCCGTGGAGCTGCTTACTGTAGTTCCAAAGGAGGAAGAGATGTTGTGCTGCCGGCAGAGGGACTTCCTCCTCTGCGCCGTCAAGTTCTGCATATTGGAATTGAGATCGATATCCGGCGAGGGCAGCAGGTCATCTTCCTGCTCCGAAGGATCTTCTTTAACTGGATCCTGTTGCTTCTCTGCTTCGCTGGCTGGCTTTTCCGGCTCCTTGGTCAACGTTAGCGTCTTGGGGGGCTCCACCTCGCCCTTAGCCAGCTCCTCTTTAAGTTCGATGGGCTTCTTGCCCTTGAGGAAGTAGGTGATCATGGAGCCCTTGCCCTTCACATCCACACTGCCGCGGCATGTGAGCTCAAAGCCACGTCCCTCTAGGATCTGCTGCGTCTCCTGTGTCACCTAGAGAGGTGGAACAAACACGCAATGGGGTGGGAGAGAACAAGCAATAACATAAATTCCAACTGACAAGTTCAATGGCTGCCGCAGGAAGGCACAAGGAGCTGGCCCAGCTTTATTTATTCACCCGCGCCCAACCCTTGACTACATATTTCATGATAACACCCAGGACATCCAGCAGGAATCCCCCCATCGCGTGGGCACTCCCTATACGAATCCCAGTCCCTCCAAGCTTGCCCGCTTAATAATTTATTTCTCTTGCAAATTTTTTTTTTCGCCTTCGTTTATTTTTATTGACAGCACCGACACTCGACAAATAAAATCAAATGCGCATTTGTATCTGTATCTGAAGCTGTATTTGTATCTGTATTTGCTCACATTTTGAGTACCAGGGTGCTTCGAGTTTACTTTTAAAATTAGGGATTAAATGTGGTAAATAAAATAATATATATGTAAATAATAATATAATAGGAAATATCATAAATGGAGTTAAGGAAAAAAATACATTTCTTAAAAGTGAAAGTAAAGTTTTGGCCTTCTTTAATTGTATCTCTTAAATTTCTTAGATAAATTTTCAATGGAGAGCTCTAAAAATCACTATTATTTGTTTTGTTTAAATATTTCAACGAATTTTTTATCCAGCAAAACTCGATCCACCCTCTTGTAAAAGGTATCTTAATCCCGTATTTTTATACCTATATCTGTGCCTTTTTTTCCTTGGGGAAAATGTTTCGTTGACACTAAAAACTTTCGCGTTGAAGTGGTCAGCCCAGGTTGCCCTTGATTAGGTGGGTGTGGCTACTACAGCAGCCCAGCGACCCATTCCTCTTTGCAAACTTTCGCAAACATAAAATTCCAGCCCACAACTTTCGCTGGTAAAAGCGAGGCGGCGAGCAGCCGAGTGCCCACGATTAGCCGATGATTAAATCAAGATGCTTCGACTCACCTGGATGTGATCCACCAGACCCGTGGAGTCCATTCGCGAAGCCACATTGACGGCATTGCCCCAGATGTCATACTGCGGCTTGCAGGCTCCTATGACGCCGGCCACCACAGGACCAATATTGATGCCTTAAAATGGGGTTATAAAAAAAGAAAAAGAAAAAATAATTAGGGGAAATTTTTTACCGTGTACCAAAACTATGTAAATTTCAGCTAACAAAGTTTTGTGCTAAAGCATCCTCACCTATACGCATCCGAAAGTTATTAAAGGAGTGCATGTTGACCTCCTCGATCTTGTCGAACAGCTGCAGGGCATAGTCCGCCATGGCGGTCACGTGGCTAAAGTTCACCCGGTCGCAGGTGTTTGCCGTGAGGCCGGAAGCCGCCATGTAGGTGGCCCCCGTGCTCTTGATTTTCTCAATGCAGCTACAGGAAAGGGGTAGAAAGATGGCAGAAGAAGAGAAAGAGGATGTTTAGCGGAAATGGACTAAACCCCAAAGTGGCTAGACGGAAACGGATGCACGGGACTCACCGGAAGCGCTCCTCGCTGAGCAGCTCGTCAAAGTCGGCGATAATCTCATTCAGCAGACGAAGGCACTCAACGCCCTCGTTGTTGCCCTCCAGTTCCACATAAAACTCGGAGAAGTTGGGAATGCTGGCGAACAGAATGCACACCGAATCGCACTGTTCGTGATACAAGTCCTGTAAGGAAGTCAAAGCTAATTTAAGAGCTTTATTTTGTGACTATTTTCCAATCACCTTTAGAAATTAAAGCCTAAGCTTACCCTCACGTATTCAAATATTCAATTAAACACAAAATAAAATCCAATAAATTACTGCCTTCGAGGAAAACCCTATCATCCAATATTTTCCCAGTGAGATTCTGTTTGCCAGGCTCAAGTTGAGCTCATTGGCTTTTGTGCAAAGTGTGTGTGTGTGGCCATCAAATGTGGCTAAGCTTGTTGAATTTGCATTTAATGCGGCAAGCTGCCCCGCCCTTCTTGCCTCTCAGACTTGCCCCATTTACTGCCATTGCCACCTCCTCTCCAAAACCCGTTGACTTTCCACCTTGCGGCAAGTGCAGCGAAATGTTTTCAGGCCGCATACACGTGGTCACATCAGCATCGCCATCAGGATTCCCAGCCCAGCTCCCACTCCAAACCCACATATCCTCTTAACCCTCCTGCTGGTGCGTTTTCCAATCTGAGTCCTTTGCCACGTCCCTCGCTTGTGGAGGTCCTCCACTTGGCGCAGATTTCACAGCCGCAAAGTTTTTTAATATGTTGAACAGTTTGCCAGCACGCCTCATGAATATATAGCCACTATATGTCTGAAATCGTGTACATACACCTAAAGTCAGCTAAGTGGCTATGCTAATGGTGTAGATTTTATTTAAATACATTTTTGGGGAACACTTTTTGAGGACTCTTTGAAAGCTTTATTAGGCAAACAAGTTTATATAGTTTAAAAAATAATCTTTTGAGGATTTATAAGTCTTTTAAAAATGCTACATTTTAAAAGGAAATTAAATTTATTATTTTAGGATTTATTATCCGAAATTAAGCTTAAGAAATAAATATACAAAAATTAGCATCTCATCTTAGAAAATAATAATAATAATATATTCCTAAGTTAGCAAGATTTCCACCAAAAAAACAATATTCCAATAACCAATATTCTTTATTATATTATATTATTATAGAAATTTCTTTTAAAATATTCTACTTCCATTTTCTGCCATTTGCTGTAAAAAAAGAATATTTGTTTGTATAATTGTGTACTCACGTCAAGGTGCTTTTCGCGGCTCAGAAAATGCTCGGCCACGTGAACGGGCAGAATGTTTTCCAGTAGTTTACGGTTATAAGCCTGTAGATGCTCCATGTCCTCCTTTTCCTCTGCGAAATGTTCGCAACAAAAGGCCACAAAAAACATAAGCGTGAAATTGAAATATCAGTTTATCAGTTTACCGAAGCGTAAAGTAAAAGCGCAACAGAACAGGGCTGAGAGCACACACACACATTTCCAGAAAACAGAAACATCAAAAAAAGAAAAGTACAATAAAAAACAAGGAAATTCGGTGGAAAATGTCAGTGTGCATCTGTGTTTGAGAGAGAGAGAGAGAGCGTGGGCGTTGAAATTGTGCACTAATACTAATGAAGTGGCTTATGTCCCGAAACTTTTCCGACGCTCTGTCTCTCGCTCTGGAAATCATTTTGAATCACTGACAGTGTGTCAAAAGAAAAGAGCGCAGGAAAATGGCTTACAACTTGCCATTCAACTCTTAAAATTTTAATCAGCAGAATCCTACGAGGGGCTTCCCCTAAACTGCAGTAGAAATCTACGAATGAGTGAAGGATTTTCTACGTTTGTGAATTAGGGGGAATGCTGCCAACTATGCGTATACGTGATATTCTGCGCTTAGTATTTACGTGAAATTAAAAGCTGGCTTACTTTGAAGTTGAAAGTTAATTAAGATATTTTAATGGAACCATAAAAGTGGCTTCAACTTACTGTTGAAGATGAATATTAAGTTAAGGAAAATGTAATTATTATTTTAACAACTAAAAACTACTCTTCAAAATAATTAAATCAAAAATATTTCCACCTCAAAGTACCCTCCCATAAACAATAATTGTTTAAAACACTGTCCTTCCAAGCACCCTCATATCAAATTAGAAAAGAATTTAACTTTAAAATATCTTAATTAGTTGGAAACTATATTTAAAAGCACTCCAGCGCATTTCCTTTGACCAGTTTAAAAAGTTTTGTGAATAATTTTTCACAAAGTTTGAAAGTAGTTTTACTCGGTTTTGCATTTGCACACTTTGCCTGCCCAATTGCCTTTGAAATAATAATAATTAAACTTGTCTCACCCGTGGCCTGCAGCTTCCAAATAAAGTCCAGGCGGTAAGTGGCCTCCGTTTGATGACTGTGAAAAATCAGCGCCAGCATAAAGGCGAACAGGAAGATGGAATCAATTATGTAGCGCAACATTGCCTCCTCGTTGCTGATGGTTGAAACGAAGACCCAAAATGGCGACAATGACGAAGTTATTCCGGTCCATTAAAGGGCAATGCAAGGCGACAGGGACACGAAATGGAAAGGAACAAGAGAAGTTAGTGCTGGTTGATAAATGAAGCCGGAGGCGGCGGCAGCGGAGGCTGGATTCGGAGTGGGTGCTAAATACAATTTTAATGCAGTTTGCGGCTGCCGTAAATGCAATTCAGCTGGTGCCGAGTCAGCAGAGAGTCCTTGCTGTAACCCCTTGCGACCCACTGAACCCAACTGAAATTGCATTACGCCATAATTCGTTTTCATTCAGAGATAGCGCAGCTGCCTCTTTGAATGCAGAATGTACGGATGCCAACTGCTGGATGTTGGATGTTTTACTTACGCCAACTCCTGGCTTATTTCCTTGCTGCGCGTGTACAAGTAGGTGGAGCAGGCCATGTAGCTGCCGGAGGCCAGCAGGAGCAACAGCAACTTTAGGAGGATGCGCAGCACTTGGTAGGTGGCACAGCTCATCATCGAGAGCAGAGTGAGCAGCAGGAATGTCTGTGAATGGAATCAGGGAATTATGTATATATCTTTATATATAAGCAACCCTAAACCGCGGGAATAAATGAAAGAGTGCCACTGCCAGCTGGGCAATAAAGTTGGGTAATAAATTCAAAAGTAGCGCTACGAAATTATAATAATTATTGCTCAACTTATAGACTAAATATTAGTGATTCTCTTGCCACGACTCACTTACATTGTAGGCCAAATAAAAGTCACAATCGGAGTCCGGATCCTCCAGGGTATACATATCCTGATGGTTATATGCCGTGACATTTATATTCCCGCTGACATCCAGCCAGAACAGTTTCCGCTGAAGCAACTCCAGCTGCCGGGCAGATTCCTGGAACTAAATATATATTGTGGAGAGCATTGCTAATTAGCTGTCGAGCCATGAAATTCACATTAGACAAGTTTAACGATCTGCGGCAGATTTTAACGACGCAGCCCCCAACAGGTCGTACAAGTCGCTGTTCCTCCTTGGAGATTGGCCATTAAGCGTGGCCCAAAATGAATACGAATGCCTCTTAAAGTGCCATTAAACGCGGCCCCGAAACAAACACAAAAGTGACAGCGAAATGTCAAAGAACCCGGGGGCAGGAGACTCGATCCAGACAAAAGCCATGGGGCAGGTAACAAGTTGCCCATAAACCCGCCTCTCACTTCATCATGTGGAGCTGGAGCTGGTGCCGGCTGGGACTAGGATTCGTTGCCCCTCGAATGGAATGCCCCACTTGCTTGGCTCCGCTCTGCTCTTGGCCAATGCCGAACTTTAATGGAAAAACTTTTGTTTTGACGCGCCCCAGCAAAACAACATCGAAGGGAAGAACGCAACAAGCGCGCCCCCGATTTTGTTTGGACTACAAAACGTAAATTTTATTTTTATTCCTTTTAAGAGGTTGCCCTCGCCTCGTTCTCTTTGGAATTTCTAGTCTCAAAAGTTTCCCCCTGAGCTCCTCTGCAAGTAAAGGCACAGCCAATGAAGGATAACGAAAAAAAAGGAAGCTAAATTTGATATAATGGATATATTAATATAATTATTTAATTAAGTTTTTAATGGCAAATCGGAATATATATATGTATATATATCATTTTGGCTATCAATGTCTTTTTGGCCTTCTTACACTCTAAAAAAGACCTGCATTATTTACATTCATCAATAGATATTTTCATATTTGTTTTAGGATTAAGAAAAAACCTTAACTATTTAGAAAATAACATTGGTTTCAAATCAGACAGCTTTTCTGTGCAGACTGTATACTGATTTTTAAACCAAAATATTTAAATTTTTTGTATATTATAAAATTAAAAAAAAAAAACTTAATTGTAAAATCACTGCGTTTTAAGCTTCTGTAAGGGTATAATAAGGTGCAAAAGTTAAATTGGTAGAGCTTGGAATGCCTTAAACAGAAGGAAAATCAACTCCCAAGGCAGTTGGAAAACAGTTTTTCAGTAGAAATTACTAAAAACTCAAAAGCTTAATGATTTCCCCATAATATTGCGCATACGCCGCGTATTTCGCATTAAAGTCAACACGAAATTCTGTGCTTGTCGGGTCAAAAAAACTTTTAACATTGTGTCACATAAAGAGAGAAAGAAAGTGAGAGAAAACTTTTATTTGTGAAATATTTTTGCATTTGTCAAATTCTATGAATTTTGAGGGCGGAGTATTTGCATTGTAATTCAAAGTGTATTTTGTTTTGTTTTGAATATAAAATTAAGAGGAGATTGCAATCAATTCAAGGGACTTTAAAATAATGCTGTTTTCGTTGAAAATCTCAGAAGAGGCACTGACTATTTTAATAAATTTATTAAGTAAACTTACAGTTTTTGTAGCTATAAATACCTTCTCAAATTTTATGTTCAATATTAATGTTAAACCTTTAATAATTGCCTTGATTTTATTTCTTATTACTTTCATAAATTTATAAATGCCAAATTGCCATTTTGTATACACTCGTTTTGCTGTCATAATGCGGCATTCGTAATTAAATTAAAATGTTCCACGTTGTAGCCTCTCGCTTGTCCTTTTTGAATTTCCACTCAAATATTTATGACATATTTTAAAGGCAGTCAATTACTAGAGGGCGATTACCCCCGTCATAGATATATATCAAAAATATATATATATTCATGTGCACTCACCATGGCCAGGAGGGTGGTGAGAACAATCAAAGTGACGCTGGCGAAGGCGAAAAACTGCGATATCCTGCGATTGCTATGAATGCGCAATGAGAAGCGTTTGATGTCCGATGGCAGCTAAAAAGTTTTGGCATTCCGCCGAATGAAAAATGCAGAATGTCAACAATCCCCCCTTTCACTCGCTCTTTGTGTGTGGGTGCTCACCTGAAAGTTGATTTTATGACATGCCACCAGAAATACCAGGAGCCCGAGCAGCAGCACGGCGCCGGTGGACAAGGCCAGAGTCAACAGGGAGCTGCAATGGAGCGAATGCATGAGTATGAGTGAGCGAGAGTGAGAAATTGTTGCCAATTTAAATAGAGCAACTTTTTCGGCAACACGTATACGCAGTGTGTGCTTGCAAAGGAGTCAAGAGCCGGCGGGCAACACATCGCATCGCCACATTGCGCTCGGACGCCCATCTGCAGTGGCTTTGAGCTCATCCAAACGGATTCCCATTGCCCAATCCCCAGACCCAATGCCGCACTCACCTCTGGAACACCACCAGGCGCATGGCACTCGTTCCGAGGAGCACCAACAGACTGCAGTAGAAGTAAACACATAACATGCGATCCGGCTCGCTGGCGTACTGAAAAACAAAGCGTTGAAAGAATGGCTTAGCTATAATATTCCTATATGTTTTGTAAATAAATAAATAAGTTCCCTTTACAATGGAAACAATAGCTTGAGTGCAGGAACTTGGGTTCTTGTTTTAAAGTTAGGCGTCATGAAACACAGGCCAAGTAAATATTCATATCCTGATTGCTCAGTTAACTCAAGTTTTAGAGGATTTTGTATCTTTATTTTAAGATTAAATTTCTGATGCTTGCTTACCTTTCTTTCCAGAACATTATCCTTGAAGCACAGCAGCAAGGATTGACAATGTTCTGCCCTCAGATGATCTATGCTGCGGGCATCTATGGCACGCATTAGATACTCATTCACCTCGTCCTCTGGATCCTTGGCACTCTCTGAGCTGTCCCCAAAGCCAAATCTAAAATTAAATTAAATAAAAAAAAGTAATTAAAAGAATATATGCAAGAAATTCTAGAATAACTCTTTGATAATGAATATTAAAACACTCACTTTGATGTATGCTTCTGGGCTGTTCCATGGCCCATCATGCGCAGCTCTTTGGATATATTTCCATTCACCTGCAGGCGATTCCGGGACTTTTTGTGCTGCAAAAAAGTCAAGATTAAATAAGTTAAAGCAGAAAAAGATAAAAAAGTAGTTAACTTACCGGCCTGTAGATATCCCCCGGCACTATGAGATAGGTTTCTATCTGATGATCCTTGAGATACGAGTTGCGTTCATTTCCCTTTCCCTGCTCCACTTCATAGTCGCCATCCAGACACTTTAAGGTCTCCTTGGTGATGTGAACGCGTCTAGAAAAAAATATAAATAAAATGTATACATAAAGGACACATCCTAATGATTATCTCTACCAGCTTAAGGTTAGTTTTTTTCACCAGGACATGTGGTTGGTTGGAAAATGCAGTTAACCGCAGGAAACACTCACATTAGATGCCACACAAGCAGCTGCCGCAGCAGCCACGAGCACATTTTCCCCCGCCCCGTACTTTTCCCGCAATTCCCTCTTTTCACTAAATTGTTTTTAATGTTTGCAGATGCGCCTGGCTTCTTGGAATCCTTTGGATCCCTTGGCCTGTTGTTGTTGATTCTATTGATAATTACACGACGCTTTGTTATGGATTGCTGCAGTCCACATTCCCCGGGGCAGGCAACTTCCTCATGCCGCTGCTAACGAACTTTTTACATGCCACGTTCGCTAAACTCTCGGCTCAGAAATTGCAGCTTATCAGGCATCCAGCCAAGCCATACCAGGAGTAGCTATTGCTACATATAGCCAAGGCCAACACTGCAGCTATTTGCTTTTAATTTCACCCGGGACAGGGCTAACAAACGAGCTGACGTCGCCCGGCTGACCCAAATAAACTCAACAGTTACTTAAACTTCCACCCAAAGTCGCAGCGTGAATATTCAAAAAAAAAAAAATCAACACAACGAAGGAGGGCGAAGAACCTGGCAAAGCTACTTGTGAAAGATAACTTCGACTCGGCAAACTACACTATTTTGTGGTAAAGTTTATTTTGTAAAGCCACAAGAGAATAAAAATCGGTTCATTTGCTATAAGAAGGTACTTATTCTCGGTATAAATAAAATATACTCCAGATTCATTACTTATTTATTTTTCCTACTGATAAAAAATGTCCCGAATAGACATGAGATAAAAGGATATGCAGGTGATAAGCTTTTTCAGGATACTGTCCTGTGACACCAATGGTTTATCTTCGATCTCGTCCTCATCGTCACCTTCATATCCATCTTTCGAAGACCATTTGTCACTCGACAGATCTAAATTTGCAGCCAAAAGTCGCTCCTCAAACTCCTCGTATGAGATCCGATCGTCTTTGCTATTTCCAAAGGCCTGATGTTCTAGCAGCATTAGCTCCACCGCCACCTCGTCCTCTAACGCTTCTCCCCCTTGCTCCAGCAGATAGCGAAAGGTTTTTTGGAAATCGATGCGCCTGATACATTCGCTTTGACTGCAATCGAACATCTGGGTGAGCAGCCGCAGTTTCTCGGCACGACCACACTTCGAGCGACCAAAGGGTCCCGACTGGGGCTTCAGGATAATGGCAAAGATCTCCACGAATTTATCAAAGCCCAAACGAGCATTGTGCTCGCGTCCGGGAAAGAATCTGTCCACAATCTGGCGGTACATGGGATTCAGGACCAGCTGTGGTATGCGCAGCAGATCGGTGGGCGTTAGATAACCCAAATCGAAGCGATCCAACTCACAAAAGCGCCTGTACAAGTTCTCTAGCTGCTTGGAGGAGAGGCCACTTGACAGTCGATAGCGGAATAGATCCTCCCGACTTAGAAATGGCTGGCTTGGAACAATGCCCATGTCGGTCTCTTAGAAGTTTATATATGAGTTCGCTTTTTGTATTTGGGAATAAGATATTCGAGTTTAGAGACAAGTTTCAGCAAAATATTTAAGCCGGAGACGTTGCCAAGGCAATAAGCTGGAGTCGAAGAGCCTACTATATATTATTAATATCAAATTAACTGTTTTAAGTCCACCAAAGGTGTTTTTAAGCATTATCCTTATTATAAACTAGACAAAATTTAGCTTATAAGTAAGTCTAAATAAATGCTGGTCAGAAAAAAATATATTATAAGGTTTAATTTATGCATTTTTAGTTTCTTCTCATAACAAACCCAATAAAAATATTTTTATTTACAGATCTTTGTATTCTTTAGAATTTATTAAAATATATTTTTATAAGGAAGACAAACCCATATATAATCCTGCTATTTCTCTGCAAGCCTGAGCTTTTGATGTCAGGGTATAAACAGAAAACAAATTGCTCGAGTGTTGAAGTGAGTGCAGCTGAGTCAACAGCAACAAAATATTGTTCCGAGGGCACTTATCAGTGGTGGGTGTTGTGGGTGTTCGGGTGTGGGTGTGGCATGCCTCAAGTCGGGTGCGTTGCATGTTGTGGGCCATAATCGATTGGGCGTCGGGGCTATTTGAGGGGCTTCCGAAGAGGTTGGCAAGTGCTCGCAAGTTACCAATAACTTGACGCCTTCAACTGGCCACAAGACGCATGCAAAATGCTCTCTGTGTGTGTGTGTTTTGTGGCAATTACAACGATTAAGCCAACAAAGGAGGGTCACCAACTAGGAAGGACATCCGCAGAGCGGCGACACTTTGGGACTCTCAAGTGCCTTTATGGGAGGTGGTGCTCAAGAATACAACTTTTGGCTTTAATTGTGCGCCGCGCAAACTTGTCAACTGTTTTTTCGCCCGCCTGGCCAGAGTTTTCCGTGTGGAAGCAGCAGATATTACGAACGACTGCCTTTCATAGCCATTATTCACAGCTGTCGCCCAGAAGTGGCTCAAACTGACCGAAACGGGATTTTCAATGGCTTGAATTGGATTTCCCGCAGAGTGAAATTGAATTTGGTCAGGGCATGGCAGCAAAGTGAATTGAATTTCTGCGGATTTTCCCGGAAGACTATCCGGAACAGAGAGAAGACACTTTGAAGTGTCAGCCGATGACAGCTAAAGACCCCAAGATCAATTAATTTCAGCCAGGATACCAGATGGGTAGATGGGCGATGGGCGATGGGAGATTGTAGATTATAGATTATAGATGAGATGTGGGCAGACTTACCCGGGTATCCCGCCGCTCTCCATGTGATTCGCAAGCGTGACATCGTTGGACCAAACATCGAACTGCCACTTGACCAGGCCCAGGACACCGCAGTGCACTCTGCCCGTGTGGATGCCCACTCGCATGTTCACATTCACCGCCATCACCTCGCGGACCAGCCTGGAAAAGTTCCAGGAAAAAGGAGAAAAAGGCAAGGTATTGTAGTAAAAATACAGTGGAAGAAATAACCATAAAAAGTACTAAAATTTTCTATAAATAAATTAAAAATTAAACAATAAACCTCTGCTGATTTTTATTGGTAATAAATTATGTAATAAAGTTCAGAAAAATAAATGTTGCTCTAAGAAAATCTTAAACAATTATATTTTTCCCTCTGTGCAACCACGACAAGGCCGCAAAACAGCAATATCCTTTCATGTTACTGTGTTCTGGATGCGGATACTCACGCAATGGCGTCAATCATATCGAGTCCCATTTCAACGGCACAATGGGCATGATCCGGACGGGGCTCCGGGAGTCCGGAGACGCAGTAATAACAATCGCCCAGCAGCTTAATGCGCAGACAATGATGCTCCGCAGCCAATCGATCAAAGCTGCAATGGAAAAGTGGAAAACGGAAATGAAGGAGTTGAGAAATCGACAAGAAAATCACAATCAAAGGCGAAGAACTTGAGACTACAAATGAGAGAAAGCTCACATTTCAGGGACCCTTTAAAGAAATTAACATTGAAGGACTTGAAATGTAGCCAAAGGCTAAAGGTTGCAAAGGGTTGAACATTAATTAAATTCTGGTGTCACCTTACGGCATATTATTTACCTTCAATTAAATAAAAGATTCATTACAATTATAATTATATATTTTTGTAATATTTAAAGTATCTGTAGACCCTTGAAATTGCAGAATAAAAATTAAATAAATTTAAGAGAGCCTAAGAATCATTAAACCACTATAAAAACTACTTTTCCTAATACCCAAATTTCATCTCTTGTTGAAGCATAAAAGCAACTTGCCTAAGTCGGGCCATAGAAAGGTCAGCAGCTTTATTTGTTTGCCCCGAGGTCAGTTTTCTTTCGCTCACTTGGAGCAATTAACAGAGCCACAGGCTCTGTCTGGGTTTCCAATTCATGAATAAGACAACAACCCAGACAGATAGATACTACACTGGGAGAAGTTTCAGAACTATTACAATTTTTTATAGGGTTTATTTTAATATCTTAAAATGATTACAGAATTTGCAGATAACAAAGAGAGTTTTAGGTACCATTTGTTTTAAATTTCTATTTATTTCTAAAAAGTCATCTATAACTAAAAGAAATTTATTATTTTACTATTTTGTTAATATACAAAAATTCCATTTACACTTATTTTAAAAAGTTTTAAAGAATTACTAATTGTTAAACTAAATTTCCCAGTATGATTCAAAATGGTTTCTTCTTTTTTTATTCAAGTGTTTGAACTGTTTGCCATTAATTATGGCCACAACCTCTGGCCGTAAAACTCTACCATTGAGGAGGCAGGACCAATTCCGATTCCCATACTTACCGGGCAAAGAGTTCATTCAGCAGGCGCACCAATTCCTCGGCGGTGCATTGATCCGAGAGGCTGGTGAAGCCGCAAATGTCCGCAAAGAGAATGCTGGGATATAAAGGGAAATATACAGATAAAACATAAAGTTTTAGGTATTCAGAAACAAGAATAATAAACTTATTAAAAGAAGCAATAGAATTTTAAATATATTTTAGGATATTTCATTTATTTTCAAGTTCATGAGAATTTTAGCCTTCCCGAAACAGCTGTTTAAATGGAGTTTTGAATTTAAATTCCCTGCCTGTTAGCTTCCTACTTCCGGCAGATTATTTCCCCTTTTTCTGTCTCAGACTGAATTATGTGTCGGTTATTTATTCTCGTAAATCTAATGACGTTAAAACCATTTCACGTTCGCCTTCACTTGGCCTAAAACGCCATGTGTTGACAGAGCCACGTTAGCACTGCCACTTGTTTCGTGTTTCTGGCGCTGCTTTCTTGCTGATTTTACGACTCGTAACTGAGAAGGGCTTAAGTCGGCTCAGCGCGTAATTTAATACAAAATGGCTGAGGTAAACTTTTGGTAGGGCAAACATATAAAGCAAAGCAGCTATGGCAGGGCAACTTGAAAGTTAAAATAGGGAATACCCTATAGTACTTATGGCCAGGACTGTGTTTAAAATAATACAAAACAAGTTATTTAATTTTATTGAAAGACTTGAAACAAACTTACATATTTATACACTAAATAAAGTACGTAAAATGTTATTCTTATTTGAATTTCAATGCGAAATCTTATCCCTATATCAGTATCGCAACTACTTTCCATATTTTATGGCCTGGCAACTTGGGACAGAAATCTTAGCAACTCCGTTTGGAAGGAAACAAGGGAATAGCAGCAGACAGACGACATTTCTGGCTCAAACAGGTGCGCCCCAAAGTATGCTTTATTATGCTTGCTTGAGTGCTTTGTGTGTGCCCTGGTGTGAGTGTGTGTTTGCCTGTAGGTGTGTGTATCTGCGTGCAGTTGCTTTAGCTCCTTTTTGGCTTTGCATACAAATTCATTGCTCGCGTTACAAGCTCAGACATTCAGAGACTCTCAGCCGAACAATTTATTGACTCTGCATGCAAATAAATTCGCACACACTCAGAGACACACTCACATTCGCACATGTACACCCACAGGTCCTGCAGGACAACTCACCTGACATTCTCGTGCCGCTGTATATATATCTTATGGAACTGTGTGTCACGTGGCTGGCCCGCAATATCGTCCTTCATCTCCATGGCCACATGACGCGGCAGGACCGACAGCAGCAAGCGTTCCTGCAACAAATGGATCTCTGGTTAATACCCCATATCCATTACAGGATGCTACATGTGGGACAAAGCGTTTGCCATCCCCAAAAAAAATGCGATTTAAATTTAAATCTGGCTGGGGGATCGGTGTGTATATATATTATATTAATCTTCTTGCGAGAGGTTTTCTATAGATTGGAAGAAGAGAAAAAGAATCTCTGAATGTCCTTTTTATGATCACATTACTTGATTTGCATGGCATTTGTCCCTCAAACTTTCTTATATATTTTTCTGTGTTACTTAAAGCTCAGAGAGTCACTTCAAAAGGTGCCAGCAAATTATGGAACCGCGTGGGCTGACACTTTCTGCTTGAAGTGTCCTTTGTTTGTTGTGTCCCAGATAAAAGGCCACCGAAAATCACTGAAAATAACGTGAGAGATGAATCAGTTCCCCGCTGGTCCTCAATCAACATTCCGTTTGATGCAAACAATTTGTGCGAAATTCGCTCTCTGTTCATTTGTTTGTCTTGCCTTTTGGCCTTTTCATGTTGTTTGCTCACTCACATGACACCTGCTGAAATTGCTTTGTCTGCGCCTCCAAAACGGGGGTTCCCCCGTCAAGGCATATTTTCGGCTTTGGTTAGGAGATTGGGAGCCCAGAATTCTAACCCAAACTTCTTGGATATATTTATTAAAGTTAGTAAAGCCAGCCTTCTCTCTCATTTATCGATAGATGTCTTTCATTTTAAAGACCTTAGACTACCTGCTCCCATTTATCAGTTTAAATATATATTTTCAAGTACACTTTACTTTTTCAAAGCACCCTCAATTATGTTATCATCGAATTTAAAAGGAAATTCAGCTACTAAAAGCACTCACCTGTTGCTGGTTCTCGCGCTGTGTCCGCAGCCTGGCCTCGATGCATTGCCTCGTCTCAATGAACGCCTTGCGCTGGGCCTTCTCCTTGGGCCAATGGGTATAGACGCCGGTGAGATTGGCCAGAAGGAGGGCCACCAGAGTGCAGAGCAGCTGCGGGGGTAGAGCGGTGAGCATTAATGACATTACAGGCCATAAATACAAGGAAAACAACACTTAAGGAGGTTCGAAGAAGGGGAGCTCCCTTCATATCTTCGATTTCATTCAATTTAGCGGCAATTTAATTTCATTTCATTTATGTCTACTCGAAGGCCCTGGACACGTGCCACTCTCAGCTGCTGCTGCCTCCGCCGCTGTTGTTTTCCGCTACTGATTTTCACATTTTCCCTTGCAAGGGAGGCAATTAAAGCTCTCAGACGCCTTATTGCGCATTGGGACTCAGTTTTATTGTTCGCTAAATCAATTTGCATTTGCGGCTCAGTGGAAATGCCAAACCTGTTGATAAATGGCTCTATGCCTCATTTGAAATGTAAACAACAACAGGGGGATGTCAATTGACATCGGAAACCCTATAGCTATAGTTGTCCATGAAATTTGAGACTAGAAAGCTTGGCCTTCTTAACAAATTAAAGATGTGAAATAGCCATAAAGTATCTGTTATGATATATGTAGAAAATAATTAACAAATTATGAAATTAATACAATTTTCTAGCCTGGTTTACTCCCCTTCCACCCAATTTGAATGCTTTTCATCGTAAAATATCTTCTTTAAAGCTCATTAAATATATTTAAAATCACAAATACCTCTGCCAGAAAAGCATTTCCAGCACAAAGACAATGCCCCAGCATCTTAACCAAGGCTCAGACCACACGTGTCTGGTGTGTCTGCCACTCACCTCCTCCCATTTGATTGCCTCCGTCGGCTCATCTTCCCTGGCGGCGGCGGCCGTGGTGAACCTCAGACAGGTGTACAGATGGACGATGCTCAGAAGGATGCCACCGATCAAAGCCTCCCGGAGGCGTAGGGGCAGCATGGTGTACGTCATGTAGATGAGGACGATGCAGCAGGCGCTGCCATTGAAGGATTTGCTGCCGGAGAGGAGAAATTCGGACACAAGAAGAGCGATTAGCACCAGGGAGAGCACAGATGTGGCTGTTTGCTTAGCAGGATTTTAGCTGATTGTTGCCAGCCAAGTTCTCGCAATTAGCGAGCCGTGAATGATTAATTTCGCCAAGCCAGGCAACAGCTGCCGGACACTCAAAGAAATTTTAGGGAACTAACTGTAACAATTTAAAGATTTCCAAAACATTCAAATATTCCAAGACTTTCTGGTAATTCTTTTCAAATTGCACATCTTCCCGGAGTTAGCTTTTTGTTAAATTAAATTCTTACAGCTTTGAAAGGGATATATTTTATTTAATTACTTATTTTCCCCTGTGTAGCCCTAATAAATAACCAGTAAACCAACCTTGGCTGCATGGCATAGCTGACGGCGACTTCGATGGCCAGGAAGGTGCCCAGAATGACATAGGATACGAGCACAAGGAAGATCTCGTTCATGGCCGGCTTGGAGAGGATACACAGCAGGACTGTAAGCAAACACAGACAGATTAGAAGGAGCCAAAGTCAGCGGTCAGAGGTCAACTGGGTGACGAGAGAGGGAGAGCTCAACTCACAGGAGTAGACAATCCCACAGATTAGCATGACAATGAGGAAGACCAGCACCGACTCATCCACCTGCAGCAGGAGCAGGGCCAGGTCGTGGCCATAGCCCAGCGGAGTGTCCAAATTATTGGCTGATGGTCCTGCGTTTGACGATGTGTTTAACACTTCATCACGTTCCGCAAGCGAAATTTGATTGTTGTCGCGGACACGCGGCGTATACGTAATGCGTTTACTGCCAGCACTCCGCCCATCGTCATCATCATCATCATTTCGCTCTATAGCCCGAGCTGTGTAAACATTATCGGGGGCAGTGTCAACAATCAGCCGGGCTCCTCCTCCACTGACCAGCTTGATTTCGTCCAGACTCCGCTTCTCCCGTATCCTGTATCTGCAATAAAGTCGGAAATTTCATTTCACTCGCATCTCAATTGATGGAAATGTCTGTTTTGTGTTTGGCCAACTATCCGTCTTGTTGCCATTTATGGCCAACATAAATATTTGTGTGAAAATAAATCTAAATGTAAATGGAAACGGCAGAGAAAATGAATTTGTGGAGTCAGTTATCGAAGACGAGCCTATGTTATTGATTAAAGTATTGTTTTGTGTGCGTGCTGGAGATACTTCTCAATCGGCTTAATTTGTTGACAAATATTCAAGAGTAAATAAATAAATAATAAATGATAATAGGAGGTAGAGGGAAATAAAGAGAACTATGAGGAAAATGTCAAGATGTTGACTACTGAATTAATTTTATAAGCAAATATTGAAGGTTGTCTGTTTCTCTGAATTTTCATTTATTCGTATTTTATTTCAGCATAATTTTTTTATAATTGAGACTCAAATTACATCTTCATTAAACGCAGGGAGTTTCTGCCTCTTCTATTTATAGCTGACCCTAGGAAATCTGCCTTGCTCTCTGCTCATTTTATAAATAAATCAGGCTCTTGGCTGTGCCATTGAATTCAACTTCTAAATATCTAGACAATGGTAAAGGCACTAAAGAAGTATCATGCTTGAATAAGTGATACATTTACATTTTATTTGACATTTTCCATTATTTATTTATTCCTTAAATTATATTTTCTTTTGACTTTTTCTCGTGTAGCTTTTGAATTAAATTTTCTTTTGCCAGATTAAAGTCATGTCATGGATTCCCTTCGATCAATTGTGGCCTTTGCCTTGGCTAAAATTACTTTTCTTGAAGCTTAACTTGTTCCAGCCTCTCCTCCACTTTTCCTTAAATTCAATTTTGAGCCTACTTTGGACATACTTTTATGGGCTCAGCTTCAGCTCTTCTTGGCCAGCCTAAAGTTGTTTGATTGAATTTCAGAGCCGCGCGCAAAGTGAAAACCTCAAATGCGAGTGGTGCAAAATATGAATCGCCTTTTAGGAAACACATTGTCGGTTGCGGGGGGTATCCTGTCAAAAAGTACATCACACCTAAACATTTTACCTAACCATCTGCAGGGCTGACAAGTTGGCTAAAATGTTTGCTTTAAAAGGTTGTGCTTCAGCTTAAAATAATCACATTTTTCGAGTTTCTATTTATTACAGAACTTTTCATTTCCTCAAACATGATGAGTAATAAGCTACTTTATTAAAAAAAAACTGACTCATGTTTTGTAAATTATTTTTTTGCTGACTTCAGCTGTTTTTAATGACCTCACATTTGATATTTTGGCCACTTTAATACCTTTAGTAATAGGTAATTGGCAGCACTGCTCACCTGGTGCGATGCTGCTGGTGTGCCTTGTGCTTGTAGCGATGCTTGTGGAGCCGTCGATAATGTTTGCGCTTCTGCCGCCGCCACTGCTGCCATCCGGGCCCATTATCATCCGCGTCGAAGTCGGCTAGGTCGCGGTTAACGCCAGATTTCAAATCAGTGCTTTTCGGCCAACTCACAAACTCGGTATCGAAATTCGGAGTGGAGGGGCTGCTCCTACTGCTGCTGCTGCTGCCAGAGGCAATTTGTGGAGCGGCTGATGCCGGAGGCTTTATTGTGGTTGTCGTCAAGTTGCCACCGGTCGTCGCATTTGCGTCCAAACCGATTTGGCCGATTTCCAGGAGCAGGGAGCTACTGCGCCGCAGCTGCAGCGTGGTGAAAACCAAGTGCGTGCAGGACAGGGCCAAAACCAGAGCCAGAAGCAGGGCTAGGATGTGCGTGGTGTTGCTCTGGTTCATACGCAGAAAGTAGCGCTGATACAGCATTTCCACCTGAATGAAATCAGGAAATTAGTACACTGGGCGAAAATAATTCAAAACATTAAGGAATGTATCTAATCAAAAATTAATAAATCGTTATTATGAAAATTTATTGTTGAAAATCTAGAATTAACCCAACATAAACTTAATTGTAAATACAAAAAAAACTATATTTTATAAAATGTTGAGTATTTTTTAAATAAATAATAATCTAATATTTAATAAGAAGTCATTATCTTTAATCTAAAACAGCTTAGAGTAAAATACAAGTTTTTCCAAGTGGCAGAAAAAAAAGTCGAGCAAACTAAGTAGCAAGGCCGGCGAAAAAGTTTCAAAGAACTTTGGCAGGAGCAGTAGAAGAAGCAGGATCCGGGCCAGTTGAAAATTGTTTGGCAAAGGATTTCATGCTAAGCTTGCAGCGTAAGTAGCTTACCTGGAGATTCTTGAACTGGTGCGTGGAGCAGAGGCGCAGGATGATGCGGTTCAAACGGAACCAAAACGAGATGCTGGGACTCATTGGACCGTTTGCTGCTCCGGAACCACCTCCGCCACCGCCCGGATTCGGATTGTTGGCCGCCTCCAGGTTCCCAGGATCGCCTGAAAGCAGAGTCGTCATTCAATTTGTGGCCAGAGGCTTCTCTGAATATATGCCTACACTACCGGAACAAAAGCTAAATTAATTAATACCTTAGCCGGAAAGTTAAGTCGCAATGCAGCTCAACTGCAATTAGCCCCACAAAATGATTACAAATCCGGGAAATCTGCATTTTCCATTGCAGTTGGCAGACAAATAATTACACATTCGAGTGACTTTTGCAAATGGGAAACCTTTAGCCACAGATTAGAATTATGGAAATGAGCGAAACTGCATGGAACTTGGAAAGTTGTGTAGTCGCACGAGGATTGTAATTGTAAATAATCATTGACATGTGTGAATGGTTCTGTGAATGATATATTATTGTTCAATGAATGCTGTTGCGTGAACAGAAACTCAATGAAGCTGTTGATGACTTTTAAATGCAAATTTGACACATGATTTGTATGAATAAAATAGTTTAGAAATGCCTTTCACATTCTCATTAAAACCAATGAATAAAATAGCAACCAGGTATGTGTGTAATCTGGGTAGTTTTAAACTTTGGCAGTTAATATCAAATCACAGGGATTTTTTGCCAATTTATACATATTTTTCGGTCATTCGCTTGTAAACTTTTGTGGGAGAATAAAATGTTAGATGCATGACTAGGCTTAAAAATACAAGCTTTTAATGCCAAATTAAGCCAAATGTTTATTTTGATTGGTGAAAAAAGGGATAATTATGTAAAAGCTGCTATCAACATAACATAAACTATGGTTTATTTGTGCAATTTGAAATAAGTTGTATACCTCCCTTTCCTTTTATTAAAGCTCACTCACAAACACACATCAAAATAGTGCGAATTTTGTTATTTAAGTTTAGAAATCGTTATAATAATAATTACCTTTGCCAAAGTAAACAATTTTAAGCAGATTTGAACACTATTTCTTCCCCCTTGCTAGCTTGGATGAGACCTCATGGTGCGCTTTTTTTTTAAGGTAAACTCAAACCAAGTCAGTGGACCTCCCGTATTGGAAACCTACATATTTCCTTGGCCATTGTGACATCGAGTACAATTCATTCGCTTAACGTGTTATACACATTTTCGATTTGCCAGCCATTGTGTGTGGCACATCATCATCAACTGAGCCTGACATTTTTGCTGGTTTGCCCTTTCCCTCCTTTCCTTTCCCTGCGAGCAATGAGAATGGAAACCTTGATTTCAAATGCAACACACAAAGCCATAAAATATTTTATTGTAAAATGGAGAACGTCAGCCAAATCGGCATATTAAAATCATTCAACTGTCCTGTGCCCTGACCACAATGCAAAAAACCACAGCAAGCAACACACACACACAGAATGCCGTGTTCGAGATGTGGGAGGGATCTCGGAATATGTTTTTATATGCATCAATAAATAAATGCCAAACGTGATTATGTAAATTCCATAGAAATCTACGCAGCGTCCTATATACAGATGTCTATCGAAGCCAAGCAAAACCGAAGGCAGAGTGGGTTGGTTCCTTTCGCAGGAAACACAAACTAAAATAAATCTGAAATGGGGTCTGGGTGGGTGGTGGTTGTGCTGGTTGTTGGATGATACTGGAGAAGCCTGGCAACCTTGAAGGGTGGTGGCAGCAGCGATATGTGAGTGAAATGCCAATGACAAGGAAACGTGCGCCGAGAGACGAGAGAAAGAGACGAGACTGCGAAATAGCCTCGTCAAATTCAATATGACAATGACAATCAACTTGTGACATTTTGAGCGGTGCGACGTACGAGGGGAAAAAAAATAAGGATCCTCTCGGCAAAGGCAAAGGCAAAAGGAAGCATGTGTGCATGTCGGTATTTTTATTGACCCTCAGTAGCCCCCAGTAACGAGAGGTAAATGCTTTCCTATTACCCAAGATTTCCTAAACATTCCTTCATTTTTCTTACCGTGCTGCAGCAGCTGCGCCTCGTCACGTTGGTAGACCATGGGACTGTGGCAGGTGGAGCTGGAGTTGGTGGAATCAATGGATTCGTCGATGTTGCAGCGCGTGATGCCAGCCTTTGGGGAATAAAGTGAATGGAATAATTGAATTATTAGAGCCGGAAGGCATAAAATCTCATTTATGTATTTAAATTAAACCGCCAAAAATTGTCAATAAAATGTAGATTATTTATAGCCATCAGCAACAGGCTTTTAAATATGTTTTTGTTTATATTTAACAAAAAGAGCCAGAAGCATAAATTAGCTAAATATAACAATTCATTTGGAAGCATAAATTATCTTTAAATATAATATTAATTTTGCTAATTTTTAATAGCTTCTTAAAATATTTAAATTACATGATTTGGTCATCGTATTTATATAAGTAAAATATTTATTTCTTTACTAAAACCTTAAATAAATATTCTGTCAAGTATTTGTTAAATATACATAAATTTTGGCCCAATTTTTTCTATATGCTTTTTAGCATTAATTTTAATAAATAAACATAATCAATTAAAGCTTATAAACACTTTCATTTAATAAACTGCCCTAAATTTAGCTTCAAACCCATTAATAAATAACCTTTAAATGTGTTTTATTGGGCATAATTGAAAAATAGATATAAATCATTGTGCCAAACTGAATTCTAATGTATATTGCCTGAAGCAATTGAAAGCAAATAGAATACAATTAAACTGGTAATTAAAACTTTAAGCGCTGTCAATTAAGCAGAACTACAAATGCCCTAATTTAAGTTGAACATCCCGACATAACACTAAGCTTAATAACTATTAAATCATTGCTAGTTTGAGAATTGTTTGCGCTGTTTATAGTAAATGTTTCCCTTTTATATTTCAATTAACATAAAGAATTCATTAGACCCTGGTAAGTATGCTATGTTTTTTTGCGTCCACAAACAATTGAACTAAACGTTTTACCCACTCAAAAACATACCAACGCACACTCGCAGACACACACTCTGGCACATCCTGGGCAACTGAGACTCGTGTGTGGATCCCCGCGGCGTTTTTAAGCAAATTGCCGCCCATTTGAATGCCAGAAAATGCTTTTTTTTCTTCGGTTCCCTCCTGCCTTTTTTTGTAGCCTTTTCAATTTGCTAAACTTTGTCAATTGACTCTTGACAACGAACGCAAATAGAAATATACACACTCGCACCACACAAACGCACACACGGGTGTGTGCAGTTGCCAAGTGGCCCCTTGTGCATGTTGCCTGTATGTGTTAGTCCTTCTGCCAGGACATCGGTTGTTAGTTGGCATTAAAACACGTTAACTTTTATAGAGAAGAACGTATCTAAAAGAAATATAAATACAGGGGGAAGGTGGGGCAAAGCTAAAGAGAACTTTAAAACTCAAATAAAAGAAAACGTATAGAATCACTGGGGTTTCCTAGTTAAGTATCACTTTAAAAGTTTTGAAATTTAGTTTATTATTCATGTAAAAAACTAACAGATTTTCCTAGGATAGAATTTTATGTTTTGTTCATAAAAAAAACTAAAATATTTCACTTTCTAATAGCGTAAAAATTCATTGAAAACAAGAAACCCTAAAACTTCTTGCTGTGCCAACATAAGGTTTGTGCTTAATCTCCAACTAAAACCCAAGTAAGAAGCCCAAATTGATTCACTAAATAAATAAAAAAAATTAAATTAAAACAAAACTGTGAGAAAGTTTAGAGAGTTATCCTTTGGTCCGGCGGCTCTTTTCCCTGGAGCCCAATTTCGGCATCGATGGCGATAAAACAATAAATTTAATTAAAGCAAAATTTTCTAACATGCTGTTGCTGCTGCCAGTGTTTGCTTTTGCCAGATTTTTTGACTTTAAATAAATTCCCCAGGACACACGCCGAGGACACCCTTCGCATTAGCCAATACCAACTCCAGCCGTCAATGAAATTGTATTTAAATTTAGCTCCGACCCAGCTTATTTGTGGCGCAATCAAATTAAATATTTAAATCCCACAACACAGGTAAGTAGGGAGGGTGCCTGCTGTCGACGTTCTGTCCATTAGGCGGGCAAATTAATTGATGCCAGAATCCCTGTGCCCATTGGCCCCCATCTCCTAACCAGACTCACCGCAATCAAACTGCTGCTAACCATGGCCTTGCCTCCCTTGGCACTCGTATTGAAATGTTCGATCACCTCCCAGTTGGACTTCTTGGGCGTCGACGGCTGTGTCTGCGTTTGTGGTGGCTGCGAAGGAGACCCCGCTCCGGAGGAGCTACCACCACCACCCTGCCCCTGGCCGGGCACATGCAGCTCCATGGAGGCCTGCTGGCTGCCGGCGCTGCCCGCCTGCCTTAGGGAAGCCGAGCGGCTGAAGAACTTTCTGTGCTTGGTCTCCTGCGAAAAAATAGGGATAATAGGATATACAAAATATGCGGCAAATGGCTCATTGTTTACATTGGACTAGAAAAAAGGAGCAATAAAAATTAAGACATTACTCGGACCTCTGGAATAAAAAAACAAATAATAAGACTAAAGCCTTATTGATCAGAAAGGGTTACTTGTACTTATTATAAAGAAATTAAAGCTTTTATAGAAACATTTTTGGTTTTATATTTCTTACTATTTTTAAAAATTTGTGTTTATATTTATTTTAATTTTAACACAAATAAAATCCCCACAATGTACATAAATGTTTCATTTTTCCTTTTCTTATTTTTTGTTGTATTTTTCCCGAGTGCACCTTTTGCGTAATGACTCTGTGCTTGTGCTTGTGGGTCAATTAGCTCACCTCCTTGCCTCCAGCGAGTCCTGGGGCTGTGCCTGGCGCGCCTCCTCCACTAGCACCACCTCCTCCACCGCCGCCGTGCCGCATTCCCCGGAGGGAAAGTCGCTTGGACCACTCCCGCTTCTGGCTTTCCGACGATAACGAACGAAAGATGTGGGTGGCACCACCGCTTATGCCACCTGACCCACCTGGGCCTGCTCCCGGCACTCCACTCATCCCGTTGCGAGTGTCCTAAGCTGCAAGGAAAAGATGGGGAAACGAAATTGATTTTCATTTTACATGCCAAAAAAGAAAAGAACGGGAGAGTGCGCTAATTTCTAAACAAATTGCCAATTTTTGCGCTCGACAGCGACAGAAAATGGCATTAAAACAATAAATTCGATTTTGCACAAGCGAAAGCACAGGCAAAGGCAAACCCCAAAAACAAAGCAACTCAAACAGAAACTGCCGCCGCCCCCGCAAAAAAGCATCGCAAACTGACGCCGCCAATAAATATATCGTATCTACTTTTCGGATTTCCCCCGCCAGAGCCCACCGCTCCCTAAGTATGTATATATTTTTGTAGGTTCTCTTTTTTTGAGGGGGTTTAGAGGGGTTTTGTTTTGGGTGCCGGCCCACTTAAGTCTCACAAAATGCTCGCCAGACACGCAAGGTCCTATCAAAACAGGAGCCATGAGTAAGGAAAGGAAAGACAAGGGACAGGGAGTACCAGAACGAGTACAACTTCAGATTGTTTGTAAAATTTTCGAATGAAACAAAAAGTGGGAGGAAGAAAATGTAAAGAAAATTTATCAGTGATCTAGCGGAGTTTTAATACCCTTATAAAGTTATAGAGATTATCTCAAAAATACTGCAGATGAGCCAAAAGAAGGTTTATGGGTTTTGCAGGGAATCATTTAACAACAAAGGGGAATCTTTAAACCTTAAATATAAAAAAGCAAATTGTTATAAATTGTTATAATTTATAAACAAATAAATACATTGTCTTAAAGTTACGATTTATTTCTAACTGAACTGTTTTTTATTGGCCTGATTTTCATTCTTAAATCCAACTACAAAGTCAAGCAGCCCGATTTCCATTAGCATTTCAAACAAAACTGTGCCACAGACAACAGCAAAACAGTGCCAGAAAGGCGCAGGGGGAAAAGACAGGGCGGAAAAGACGGAAATAAAAGAAAAGCAGGCAGTTGGAGGAAAAACTTCCATTGTGGAAAGTCTTAAAGCCAGGCGCAGGTCGTCGTTCACCGGCTTCTTGTTCTTCCGCTCTTCAGCGACTCGTCTTCATCATCGCCGCCGCCTTTTGCCTTTTGTCGGCTTTTGTTTTTCGCCAAAGGCGGCGGTGAAAACTTCGCAAAGGGGGCGTGGCAGGCGGAAAAGGCAGAGAGGGAGCGGCAGAGCGGAAGGGGCCGAACACAAGTGCCTGGCCACCGGCATAAATATGTCAAAAACACAACGCTCCGCGTGCTATAAACAAATTGTTTTGCTGTTGCCAAAAAAAAAAGACAGAAATTTCAACAAGAAATTCTTCTTCGAAAAAAACTGAAATATTGAATGGAAAAATGAATATTAAAAAAGACAAGTACGAAGCTATCGAGTAACACAACAGGCAACCCACCAAAAATTCACTTGAGAAATTCCTTGGAAATTCTCGTGAATCAGTTCGCACAATTTGCCATTAAAAGTTCTTTGTTTTCCATTTAGTTAAACATTTCTGCCACCCGTCGGGCCCTCAACTGACAGGGGGAAAACAGCCATGAGGAAAACTCAGGGAAAACGAGAAGCTCATAATATAAACTATAAGTCATATTTCTTAATTTCTGCTAATGAGAAATATTTGTGTTTTTCACCAGATATCAACAATCCATTGAGCGAAGGTCGAAGCTTTTCCAATTTAACAGCTCATTAAGTCTTAATAACAATTTTTCTTGAACTTTACGCAATCATCCATAAATTATATGTGAAAATTAATAGAGTAATCAATAAAATGTCTGATTTCCATGTTATATATTTCCAAATTCTCATATCAAATGTGTGCAGCGCAAAAAAGTCTACAAAGTCTGCCTCAATTAGGAAAACTTTTCTCTGGCTGAAAAACTAAAGAGACAACTTTATATTTTGGCTGTTAAAAGTCACCAAAGTTTGCCACCACCACACACAGAAAATACAAAAAAAAGGACAACTTTTGCCAACTTCCCAGGCATATGCAAAATAGGAAAAAGAAAAACTTGAAGTGGGGGAAATCCTCTGAAGTTGTTGCCGCGGCAATTGAAAACTCTCCTTGACAAAAGCCCATAAATGTCGTCATCGTCTGTCATTCGACACTTATCGCTGCCTCCAAGAAGCATCAGTCATTGAACGACTTAAGTCTTGAGCTATTTTAAATTTTCCTACGCAGCCTCGCGGGCTTATTCCAAAAGCAGAGGAGACGGTGAAGGCCTGTTGACAGATAGCAGGATACCAATGGACTTAATTGGCCTGAACTTTGTTTTGTTTTTCGATCCTTTGAGGATAATAGCAACAGCTGAATGCGCAATCAATCATAAATTATAATTTTTGCAAGCTAAATCAAATGATTAATCACAATCAGTCGGAGGAAAGAAAATGTTTGTCATGCGGCAGCAGAGTTGCCAATCATTAGCCATCGAGGTGAGATTGAGTTATCCTTGCGGAGACTCACTATGTGTAAACGGATGCAGGATTTATTTAGTTTATTTTTTTATGAAATATAGGAAATGTAAGATATAATATGAAATCAGAAAGATTTAGTCCTTGCTCAGAATTAGTTTAAATCAAGGGAATACAAAAAGCGCTTTACTTTCTTTTAGAATTCAGTTTTAAAATTTCATAAAAATTGTAAAAGGCTTATACCATTTCAATTAATCATTTGTATAATGAAATACCATAATAATTACATCTTATTATTATAATAAATTGAAAAATAAATACAAAGAGTCTGATTCTTCAAGTTCGACTTGCCCGAATACTCCCTCGTCAATTTTAATTCCATTCGCTTATCCCTTGTTTGCATTTCTAATATAACAAGAGCTTCTGTGAACCCCTCAAAATCAATGTCATCCCCCCAATGCCCCCAACCCCAGGCGGAACATTTGCACACCTCGCCAGGTAAATGGCGAGTAAACAGTCCCGACATGTAGGAAATAATGGTATATCGCCTCGGTTATATTCGATTCGATGCGATTCCGATGATTATATCGTTGCCGCAGTTCGATGGCAATTCATTATGTTAATGGCGCTAATGGTCTGGCAAATATTGTGCCAGCAAGAAAGCACAGCCACGGCACCAGGATAAACTTTGTGTCAGCAGCGCACCAAAACAAAAATTAATAAAAACAAAACCAATTTGATAAGCGAAGCAAATTAATGAGGGCAGCACTTTTACTCCCTCGCACTCTTCACAAAAAAAAAGTATATATAATAAAACGCGACATGTGTAAATGGGAAAGCTGGGAGGAGCTGCAGAGTTTTACGAACTTTGGGATACCTCTTGCAAGGAAAAAGAAATTTATTAAATTGAATTAACAGTTGTCTGAGCATTTTAACTTGCAAAATAATTAAAAGGCTTTTTAATTTGCTTTAAGAAATTGTTTTTAAAAAGTGTTCCTTGAAATAAATAATTAAGAATAATTTTAATTTAAGAATTCTTTAGAAATTGTGATGATATTAATTTCCTAAAAAGTTCCTATAAGTTTTCCTTTATATTTTTTTAATTTTCTAAATACGCCTTACGTAGACAGCATTATCTAACATAGCAACTCCCTGTGCCTAAGTTATGGTAAGGAAAATAAACAATATTTCCCAAAAAACAACCGGATATAACAGAAATATGAAATTGAATCTAAGAGTGTTGGGTGGAAGTGGGAGCTTTGTCTGTCCTTTTTCTTACGCCGCCTCATGCATATTCATTCATTAACCGGGCAACAGAACAGCTGCTGGCATTTGGCCCAAACCCGAACCCGACCCCTTTACTCCCCTCACACTCACCCTCTGTACACAACACTCACCCACTCCTCCTATAAGCTCCCCAGCAACTAAGCCCACGACTATTGCCACAAAATGTTCCAGCCTCTAGGTAAGTTCTCTATAAATATAGTTAGTGAAGCCAGCATTCACGCACTCATACACGTGCGACCGACACTCACCCACATACCCAAAGATACACCCCACAATTGCACTGAAAGAAATACCTGAAACCAAAGACTAACTATTAAGACACAAGGGAAAAATAGATAGTACTATAGTCTATATAGCCAGCAAAAGACATTCATATCTCGTAGAAATTAATTTGTAAACGCCTGAAGTTACATTTTAAATAATTAACAAATAATTCTGCAAGAAATATAAATATTCCCACATTTCCCCTTAGTTCAGATTTTGCTAAAGCCCTAGTATAAATTCTGCATAATTATTCAATCTCATAAAAATATCAGCATGTCAGGCAGTAATCCCTTAATTAATAGACTTATAATTTCCGCCCAGTGTACTAGATATTTTTAGTTGCCGCCAAATGTTTATGCTGCCATGTGCTGCCTGCTGTTTGTTTTTGTTTTGTATTTTTTTTTAATGTTTTGCTTTTCTTTGGGTTGTTGCTATTGCTGCCTTTTTTGTTTACGCATCGTCATCTTTGGGCGTTTTGTATAATGTTTGCATTTCATTTGACGCGTTAAGGTGTTTTTCGGTAGGAAATTTGCATTGCCAATGAATTCATTAGCCGGGCCCAAAGGTGGGCCATAGGTGATAGCTGATGAGAGGTGTCTGTGTGTGGGAGGGGAGGTAGTGTGCCTGGAAAATGCGTGTGCCATCCGTAAATCGGACCCTGACACTGAACGAAAAGCAATGGGTGCCATGAAAAGCTTTGGACTCGAAATGTTATTTAATTTGAAGCAAGGAAAGTGAAGGAGATATATAACAAAAAAATCACTAAAATGTAGGAAAGGTTAATTGAAAAATGTATTAATTCAACTTTCCTAATTTCATCTTTACTTTTCAAAGGAAGAACATATAGTATATTATATACCTTTAAAATCTTTCAGTAAATAAAAATATTTTCTTTTATCTTTCATTCTTTTGTGAAAACATCTTCAATAAAGAATATATTTGAACTAAAATTGAAAATTCCATTCAAGGTCTAGCATATCCATTAATTAAAATTCAACCGAGAGCAGCCACTTTTAATTTATGGAAAGGGAATTCTTCTTCCTCCCCCAAGCAACTAACCCAAATATATGAATATGTGAGGCTCAAATAGAATGGGCTAAAATAACATTCATAATTAATACAACTAGCTAAGAAACAGAGTGCGGAGAGCAGGGAACATGAATTTGTTTAGCTTATAAATTTGTTAAAACAAACCCCAAGCCAAAAACCAAAGCCAAAAACCGAAGAAGCAAAAGCCAAATGCCAGACAGAACCCACATATTTGCTGAATGAATTGTGGCCAGAACATGCAAGAAATATTGAGGGCAATAAAACCGGTCAAGAGCATCGTAATAAAACTCAAAAACCGAAAGGCATTGGACGAGGTCCAAATGGGGAAGGAAGGGGGCAAAGTTCAAATCCAGCAGCTGAGCGGAAAATGATTTTCAGGCAGCTAAATGGGTAAACAAGTTGGCGAAATGACTTACTAATTTGTGACATGATCCAAGTTAGCCAAGCCAAGCGAATGAATGCGACATCCTACCTTTGCCTAGAGATGCTATCTACCATCCCCAGGCCACTTCCTACCGCCTGCTGCCTCAGTTTATAGCCTTCATCCTGTAGTCCTTCAGAGCTTCATTGTCAATGATGTGCATTGAGGAGTGAAGAGTAACGTCAATAATAAGGAGAGTGATCAACTGCAGAGTACTCAGTACTTTGTTGTGGAGGAAAATTAAAACAAAGAAGGATCAAACTTTACTAGAAAGTAAAAATGTAAAAAGAATAATAATAACATTGTCTATGAACTAAGATGTTAAATAAAATAAAAATAAAATGTTGTCTACTACTCTTTTTCAATAAAATACTATTCAAAATATTGCTTATTTATTTTCTAAAGAATTCACAAGCTTTGCATACCTCTGCATCTTTAGAAAAGCATTCAAGGATAACAGGATTTAGGATTACCAACTTAGGAACACCGATAAAGTACAAGAATGTACTTTATTAACTTGCTACTAAGTCTGAGACAATTTGTATGAAAGTCCCTTGGTAATAAGGCTTAAGTATGCTATTAAAATTATTATTGTAGTTGTGATTTTTATCCCAAATAACAACACTGCCATATTTTCCTGATCACTGGGTAAATCGGCAACAAAACAAAGCAAAACAGTTCCTTTCCTTTTATTCCCATTTGCCATCCTTCGTTGGCTTTCTCTATGTTTTGCTGTGTTTTGTTCACCGGCCTTTTTCCTTTTGCCAGGTCTTCCGTTTGCCATTGGCTTTGTTTATTTTAAGTCCATTATCCGTTATCCTTTATGCGTTGCGCTTAGAGCCATGTGCTCATGTGGCCCAGAGGCCCCAGCTCCTGACTCAATTCCGATAGCCGACTCTGGCCTGGCCCCGGTGACTTTAGCCCTCTGCTTTAAATAAGCCTTTAGACGGCAGTATTACCATGTGCCTTTGCATATTTAGTTTGCGGTTCCGCAATGCTCCTTTATGCCTCTTCCGTGCTCCTGTTTATTGTTTGTGCAGCCGCCTGCAATTTCATTAAAGTTATGCAGCCGGCAGGCTATGGCCTTTCCTCCGGTCATCTGACCGGGTGCCCATGGAGCAGCGTTTCGAGGACCCCCCTTCGAGTCACTGGGCAATGTCAATTGCCGGTTTGGCAGACAGCCAGCTATCAAAGCAAGGACCTTCGCCTTCGACGCCTCAAAGTCCTACGTCATTGATGAAGGCAATCCTCGAAGCATTGATTGCTCAGCCGCTCATAAACACAGTTGTCATTGGAAAATTAAATCAGAAATTGGCAATGCAAATTTAATTGCACAGCTAAAAAGGATAAATTTATCTACTAGGAGAAAAGGGGATATCTAGAAGGTTTTCATGACCTTATTCTTAGTAGTTTGCCACTTATAACTAAAATATATTTAGTTTATATTGTCTCCGAATTGACTTCCTGCAAGAATACACCTTTGTTTATTTAATAAATTTATTTTAATAAATCCAAAAATGCCTTAGTTTTCGGCAATCATTTTTCTCTTGATTAATCTGACACACAGCTCACAAATTGAGAATGTGAATGAGAACAATTTAAGTGAATTGCACTTTGATCAGAATCAAAAAAAATTGCGATTCGAATTCCGTTCGATTGCATTTCGATGCTCTGCCGCATGCCGCATAAAGCACGAAGTTTATGATTGTTTATACGGCAGACATGAGCACACATTCTTGCATATCCGCATTTGCAGTTTGCAGTGTTTATAAACCAAATATTGGGTGTGTCTGAATGGCGAATTTTCATGGACAATTGCTGAGTAAATAGAAAATTGTGTTCAGTTCATTGTTCGCGAAATGAACTTACATTTATTTCTGTTTAATTTGGCAAACCGGAAAGGCCGCAAACGTCTCAATTTTTATAAAATCAGGTGACCCGAAATGCAATGGACCATAAAGAGAGGCCTCCTGTCTTAGTAAAGTAATTGATTTGAACTTGAATTTCGTATACCCGTAATTGAGTTGAACTTGAAAGAGCAGCGTTTTGTATTTCAGCAACGAAGTGTGGCAAGTTCAAGGACTCGCATTTTCCATCTCATGTGTCAAAGGATGCCCGGGGAATTAAAGCCGAACCGAATACGCTCTCAGATTAGAAAAATGAAAGCTGCACATGAATGGAGAACATATTGAACTGAGTGCTGCCCCGCCTCCAGGATTGGGGGTTCCGGATTCGGGCATAGAGACTGGTAGCTGGGTTTACGGCTTCCCAGAGACTGACTGGCCAGAAGTTTCCATCGAATTCGTGCGTGGACTGCAAACAAAAGAGGATTGTGCTGGCACTAATCAGCCGGAGACCGGCTCTCCGGAGGAAGAAGGGTCGTAGGTCAGTGAAGGAGAGCTGGGAAAAATAATTCCATGAATAAATTAACACGCTCAACAGCTGATTGGATTTGGCTTTTAAAGGCTAGAAATATATCCCCAATGCGGATCGCATATTCAATTACTAATTAAAGACGGCCAACGTGGTGGCCACAGCTGCGTAAATAAATACTTGGATTTATCTGCAGAGAAAAGGAAATTCTATAGAAATATGTAGAAGGGAATACTCAACCCATACAGGCTCTTGAGACAATAAATACACATTAAATGTATTTAAGAATATTAAATTTATTTAACATAAACCCATGTGTTCCATTTTATTTTATTCAATTCAGCTTAGACTATTTTTCTCAACCCCAAGTTAGAGAATATTCACATTCGGTTGAGGAAATCTAATGAATTACAGCCGAGTAAATGTGTTCAAAGCTTTCAGCTAATGACATTCACACTAATTAGTAACGTGTTCACACAAATTAGGCATAGATTAGATGGAATATCATTCGATATGAAATTGAATGCCAGACGACGACAGGTAGGGGCAGTCTCAAGCCATTGAATCCATATTTTATGCACAGTAATTGAAATTAGCCAAAATATTAAATCCTCAAAAAACCTTTAGTCCTAGAACTTTAAGTATAACTTTTTGGGGTCTCGTCTTCCCAAATGGAATTTTAATTTGCGTTGAGCCATCAATTTCCTAAAACGCTCTTACATCACACCCTAAGTTCAATTATAAATTCCCTGTAATCCATAAAGTTTTCTCTTTGGAAGATAACTGGCACATCTATGCGGACACCCGAGAGAAACTTTTTGAGACCATCTTTTTAGCCGCACCAGGACATTTAGTTGCTCAAAGTTTTAGCCAGCCAGGTTGCCAACGAACATATCTTAAGTCAGATGAGCCGGCATAAATCCACACTAAGACCCCAGCGAGCCTACGAGGTAAAAAGTCATAGAGAACAGGAAGGGAAAGAACTAGGTACACAGGAAAAAATAGTAGAAATAATATGCTAAATTAGTTCAACAGCTAAAAAACTAAAAATTAACAATAAAGTAAATAAATAAATAAAAAAGGTACATAAACAACCCAAAGGGTTTACAATCCAATTGCCGTATTTATTTATTTAATAAAATCCAATATTAGTTCTAGGGAAACACTCAAATAGCAAAGGCAAACATTTAGTGTGTTTGAATAATTATTTTCTCAGTGATGCGGGGGGATAAACAGGAAGTCAGCCGGATCACAGGAAGTGCGGAACTCTGCACAAGATTACACTCCACCTCTGATGGCGCATAAACTTTTGTGTTTAACTAATTGCTGGCTCACACCAGCAACACATACCCGCACTTACACACACTCACATTCATATCCCGGCCCATTTGGCACGCCCCACCTGGGGAACACATGCAATTTCCAACTCTGACAGTAAACCGCATTGCCTGGCTGTGGTGGAAGGGCAGAGTTTACTATCTCATTATGTATACTTAATAATTTACAAAAATATTCATATTACGCATACGCCCCGTACAACGGAAATGTAAATAAACCAGAGCCAACATTGCACTGCGAACCGCAGGCAGCAAGCGGCAGTGGGTTAACAGAGGGCTAGAGGACAGAGAAGAATGTACTAAAATTAACGTAAACAGAAGCCAAGTTGGGTTCGGGAAATGCTTCAGCGGTTTCGCCAGGTCGTGGTCGGCCATCCTGTGTCCCCTGTCCTGTGTGTGTATGTGTGTGCCATTTAACATAATTAAATAATTAAGTGCTTAGAGTGGCAGCCAGCTTATGAATGAACTAAAGCGCACAAAGGAAAAAAATAAACGTCTTTGGGAAGACAGCTAAATTCGAAGCTCCAACCCCCACAGTCCCCTGCCCACGGGGCGGCTACTTAATGTTTCGGCTATATTAAAAGGCACAAATCAGAATTTATTTCCTGTAATTTTGCATACATACCTCACAGGAGAAAAGTTTTTCGCCTCCCTGCGAATTTCCCGTATTCTTCTCCGATTCTCCTCGACTGCTGATGATAACGTTGATGTTGATTAGGCTGATGATAATTTATTTGAGAATTTCGTATGCATTAAAGAACAACATCTGAAGAATTTTCGCATTTTTCCTCGTTGTGTTTGTTTATTATTTCGCTTTGTTTTCAACTGTGAACTTTTGAACTTTAAAATGTGCGCATTTTTGACGTTGCCGAGGCGGCTGCATACCAAATGAAATGCCCGTTTAAAGGGAAAAAATATTTGAAATAATTATTGTGAATTTATTTTTTACATCCCCGGCTCATTCTTTCGATAACTCGCCCGGCATTTTATTTTTCTTTACTGCGGCTGCTGAAAAAAAGGTTTTGGCAAAATAAACTGTGTAAAAACTTTCTCCTTTTTCACACACACGCGCGAGCTCAGAAAAAAATAAAGGAAATTCAAATTAAACTGATTTGTTGTAGCCGCCGCCATTTGGTTGTTGTTGCTTGTGCGAGATTTTTATGGTTGACAGTTCGTTTTTTATGTATTTGTTGTGGCCGAAAAGGGTCTTTAAAGCGTGTAACCAAAACAAAAAATCCATTCCCAATGACAAGAGAGGGGACTTGAACAAATAAACAAGTTCAAGTTAAATTCTTGGTAATCGAAACATGAATATTAAATTTATGAAGCTGTTTGTTATTGCGGAAAATTAATAAAATGAACAACATTCGAGATTTGCTATGGGAAATTGATATGTGCATTTCATTCTGAATTTATTTTTGGGTAATTTCAAGGAAAAAGCTCTTATAAAAAAGATTCCAAATTAAAAAATGAGTATTAAAGAAGTAAATATTCAATTTAATTAAAAAGTGAAACGACCTCAATGAATATTCATGACATCTTTGCTTTATATGAAAACTGAAAGTGGATATATTTTTGTTTAACATGAAATCAGTTTCAATACACTTACAAAATTAAAAATACATCTTTGTGTCTCAGAATTTAATATAAAATTCAGCTACTTGCATTGTAAATTCAAAGCAGAAATTCCTTTACAAACTACTCGCACTTCCTCCTAGGCACACACTGCGTATACGCAACGTGAACTTTAAACAAAGTTGTGTAGTAATTGGAGTAGGAAAATGAGCACAAATCAAGTCAAAACAAATCAAATTAATTTGCTTGCTTTATTACTTTGACCCACTGGTTTAGACTGTAATGGAATTGGGGATGAAGGAGGCGTACTAAGGGGGACAGCGTGTTGAGACTGACACCAAATGGCTGGCAATTTGCATACGAAATAGGTAAAATTGGCAAAACTGAAATTGCAGGTGAAAAAAAAAGAAAAGCCCATTCGCATAGGTGAAATTACATAAAAAGGCGAGTGTACAAATAACAAATCCGAGCCAAACAAAATGATTGAGAGGCATAAAGACACGCCATCGAGTCATCAATAGGACAGGCCCCGATAGCCATCTCAGCCCCGACCAACCGAGGAGTAGGAGGTTCCTCGCCCCCAGTCATCCCCAAGCTCCCCATCAACTAAATCCCAATCAGTCAGCGAGAATCAAAGCACAAATCAGCGCCCGACAAAAGTCAAATTAGAAAGCAGGAAGACCAAAAGAATGAAAAAACAACGAGAAATAAATGGGGTTTTAGAACCAAAGCATTAACACCCTTTTATTGTTAAGATAATACAATATTTCAGGGCAGTTAAATTATAAATAAATAAAGGATAATATAAATATTATGGAAAGCCATTAAAAGGCTATTGATTTGAAATCAACTGTTGAAGTACCTTCAAGAATACTTTTAAATATTTTAGAGTAGAAAATTAAAGGATTATGAAAGCAAAGCTTTCTTTTATAATATTTTATCTTAACGCCAAAGTATACAAAACAACATAATATAAGATTTACTCTTCGTATTTTCCAATTCCAAAATCATCATCAAAATACCCTTCGTAAGGGTACAAAACAAAAACAGAATTCATGGACAAATGAAGCGTCAAATTAGAAAATAATAAAAACAGAAATATACGGCAAATCTATAGAAAATAAGTATATGAAAATATATACAATGCAGGGGAGTGGGAATCATAACAAAAAAACAACAAGAACAACAACAACGGCAGCAGCTGAGATACTTGAGCCGGAAGCGTGCTCGGTGGCAACAACAACAACAATGAATCAAGGATCCGGGGGATTCAAGGATGCAGCCCCGTGAAGACAGCCAAGCGGCAAAGATAAACCCGCATTGAAATCGCCAAATGAATGGGAATATAGCGAGGCTACGGACAGAAACTGGATTGAAGCGCGGCGGAGGGGTTACGGCGGATGGTTCGGTGTTGGGTTTGCCATTGTTATTACTGCTGTAATACGCTTTGCGGGGAGATTACAATTTCTGATTACTTTGTTATTAATAAACACAAAAAGCGGGCCAAACACACAGCCACCACATACACCCACACACACACACTCTTGCCAAGATGCAGGCTGACACATTAGTTGATCGACAATGGAAGTACTCAGCTGGAGAATGCCTGGGTCCTACTCACTGAAATATGGTTAAATAGGATTGGGAACAGTTTCCTCTTGGAGTGTATGGTTTTGACAGGGACAACTAAATTATAGTTACTTAGAAATCCTTTAACTTTAAATAGGTCTGCAAAAATTCCTTTAAAAATTTAAGGCAAACTAAATATAGCTTTTCTATCTCCAGGATAAAACCTTTAAGCCTCTGTTATTTTGAAAACTATTTATTAGGATGTTTGCTTTGTCAAATTTTTAATAAAAACTCCAACGGCAGGATAAAGGATTTTCCCTCTATAAACTTAGCTCATCATACCTTTCCAATATCGGTGAAAAACCGTGAACAATGTCACTGAACATCCCCCCTTCTCGGCCAGGAAATTCACCTCCCCCTAAGCCGCCTGTCTGCGACGCGTTTATTTTATCATTTTTGCGCTTTGTTAGGCAAAACGTTTTATTAATAAACTTTTCTGTGCCGAGGCCCATAAAGCCGAACAACAAATACCAAACAACAACAACGGGAGGTAGCCCTTTTCGAGGGAAAATAAAGGAAAATGCATTCGGTGTTTGTATTTGTTGTTCAGGGAAAATTCAATGGAGCTGCTAAGCCAACAGCTAGTTGTTGGGAGACTGCCACTGAATTGATCGGACGGAATTAATGGAATGACAATTGCAAAATGTTTAACAAGAGGCGACACACGAAGACAGATTTAATTTGTTACACAGCAAAAATGTTGCCAAATTAATTGCATTTTAATTGTTTTCACTTTGAAGCGAAGGGGCTTGGCTGTATTGCGGTTAAATTAAGTGTGTTTAATTCGTTTTCTTTCAAGGCAATTTGCTGGTTTACAGTTATTTCGGCTATTTCCGTTTATTCAATTTACTTTGCAATTTTAATGCGGGTTTAATTCATATTTAATTTTGATTTATTCGAGCCGTTTTTGTTGCCATGTTACTTGAGCGCTTCCCGGGTTCATCCTTATTCACTGTGGGACTTCGTTTATGGTAATTTTGATTTATATTTGCTAATGATTTGTGGCTGTTACATTTTCGGGGGAGCAATGAGGAGTCATTTTTGCTTATCTTAAAAATGTTTCGGGTGCCTGAATTCGTTTACGGAAATTTTGAAATGTTTATAAATTAACATTAATATTGCATTTTGTTTGGATTTACCGCGCAATTAAATTGAGATGCCTTTAAATTAGGTTTGTTTATTGTTTGAGAGAAGGCTGTGTTGGGAATTCAAGGAGCTTGATATATCAATTTTTAATTATTAATTGAAACCGCTTATTTAGAACAAAATAATTAGTTTCCTTCCTTATGAGTTTCTTTATTTAAATATTATTTTATTTATTTACTGAGCAAGTAGCACTAAAAATAGTACCTAACATACGCAAATATTTTAGTCTTTGGGTTTTTATTTCAACAGTTCACTCACTTAATAAAAACTGTGTTCTTTATTTGATTTTTGAAGTTTTAATTATGCTGTTCACTAAAAACTTCTGTTAATGATATTGTCTGTTATAAAAATCTCATATTAAAGCACATTTAAAACTGTTTTTTATTAAAATAATTTGTTTATTAATGTAAATTATTCAAGTAAAATCGTATAATAAAATCTCGTGGATGTAGTTTTGAAACGAGGAAATATTAATTTGACTTTTATATTTTTATAAAATAGTTTAGTACATTTTATAACAAACTATATTTTTCCTTCATTTGGGAATTTATTTTTATATATTTCCTTGACAAATTAATTCACTTTCAACAGTTTTTGATCCTTTTGTTTCAGTTTTTCCATCTTATCAATTTTGATCCAGTTTTTCATTGTTATCAATCGTTGTTTATGTTTATCCATCGTCACATCTGCTGCTCTGCTCCCTCACCTTTAACACACTTTCACTTTGGGATTCACTGGCTGATTTTCACATATCGCCGGGAGAGGCGACGGATTCCTCCTCGATGGGACATTATCTTGTATCTATGGCCCTTCAAACGCTTTTCACTGTTGCTCGGCCGTCTATCTGTGTCTCACTCGCTCGCACTGTGTCTTCTTTAGTCCGGCCGCATTTTCCGCTTTTCCGCTTCGATTCCGCTCCGTTCGCATTCGGCAATATTTAACCCGCAACTGGCTCGAATTTTCCTCAGCGGTCGGCTTTTATACGATTTTCCCCGTAGGAGCTTCGTCAAGTATTGAATTGCCAAAGCTTCGGCAGGGTTTTCCTACATTTTCCGCAAGCTTTTCCTACTTTCAACGTTTAACGAAAAATGGTACTTGGCTTTCAATCAGAGACTGTTTACAGGTGTTTGTTTTGGCCCCGATTTATTTGAGGTTTATGCCCGTCGTCCCCCCACCGAAAAAAAAAGGAAAACAAAAATGGGAAAAAGTGCAATGCACTTAAAGCTTCTTCGGGGTTAGATTTTTATTTGTTTTTGATATCTCGCGTGGCGGAAAATGGGAAAAGCGGAAAGAATGTACAAAATGCCAGCCACTTGTTGCTTCATCTTGATTTTTGTTCACTCTAAGCACAGTTTTTTTCTTCCTTCTGGTGCTGAATTATTCATAAGTAATTCAACATCGACGGGAACAACCCATCTCGCCACCACCAGAAACATAAAAATTCCATTTATATTTAGGCTCAATACAAACACCCTCCGCCGAAATAACATTTAAAACTTTTCAAATATTTATACGGCCAATTGGAAAATTGCTGAATTATTGAACTGGCGTGAACTTGTCAGCGGGCAAAGTTGCGGAAAACTTTCTCGAGATTGGTTAATGAAAATGTATGCCGAGCGCCAACACGTAAAGAAAACAATAAAACCCGGCCACGGGCGGCAACAAATCAATTGAGAGGGGGAAAGGAGGAGGCAGGAGCTGCAAGGACGACGAAGACAGTGGCTTCCAGAGAAGAGTTCCTGGCGTCGTTCCGTGCGCTTTGTGAAAACATTTTTCTAATTTCCTGTCATCAATATAAATGAAATGTTCACGGCAGCAATCGACTTGTTAATGGGTAGCAATAGGATTAAAGGGGTATATTTGTGGTTAGCTCGGGGTAGGATTTTTTAAACAAGGATAATGGATTTCAACGCTTTAAGCTAATCTATGAATACAAGAATATATATTTATATTGCGAATAATTTAGCTCCATTTCTGCCTAAGTCTAAACCTGTGAAATATCTAAATAATAATCAATAATATTTGGATAAATAATTAAACTATCCTTCAATAAGAAGTACCTTTCCTTCGAGTTCCCCCAAGCCTGTCCTTGCCCTTTCCCATTGCGTGTGAAAACCACCATCGATGTCGGAAAAGTATTTGTCTATGTATTTTGTAAAATTAAACAACAATTGTCGCACAGAACAGAAACAGAAATTCGTGGTGGAATAATAATAAAAGGAGTGACTCGATGCAGTGAGGGACTAGAAGCGGAGTCGCTTCACGGAGCGGTAGTGGTAGCCATCATCCAGCAGGGCTGAAGAGTCCTCATCGCCATTGGGCAGCTCCTCCACGACGGCATTTCCATCCAAGGGCGGGAGATACTCCTTCACCGGCAGCAAATCAGGCACCACCGAAGGCGTGCGATAGTGATAGCCATCGTCCAAGAGAATGGCAGACTCCACTTCCTTCTCCTCCTTAGGCGCCTCCTCCACATGCTCTAGGGTCTTGGGCACCACATCCTCCTCAGGCTCTGTGATGACCTCCACTTCTGGTTGTGGCTCGGTAGCAGCCTCTGTGGTGGGCTCCAGAGTAGTGGTTTCCTCGGGAATTATTGCCTCTGTGGTAGTCTCCTCCACAATTACGGGTGGCAGGTACTCATTGTTGGGCGCAGGGGGCAGATAATCACGGGGTGGCTGAAGCACATGGTTGAGGGTAGCCGCATGCTGCTCCACTGGTGGCAGGTAATCACGGCTCGGGACAGGTGGCAGCACCACTGGAGGCAAGTACTCCAGCGGAAGGTGGCTCACATCGCGGCGTACCACAAAGCGACAGCTGGCCAGGCCAAAGGTGGCCAGCAGCAGACACAGCACTTGGGTTGCTTGCTGGAATGTGGATGGAGATTCAGGAATATTAATGTCAAGATCACTCTGTAGTTTCGATTGCGAAAATATCACCAGGTTGACAATAAATAATCTTCACATTATAAACATTTTCGGCAACTTACCATATTTCTTGTAACTAAAACGTTGGCTTCACTTGCTCTGGGATCTGGTTCTGACCTGCTCAATCTGTTGGAGCTGCGGTTGGGTTTTGCTGCTGCTGTTGAAATCGATTTAACTATTTATACAAAAAATTAGCGGGGCGACTAAAAGAAGTTCGATGGCCAATCGAACGCAATCGAACCGCATTAACACATTTGACGAAACACCTTTTGGGCCTGGCATCTTCAAACGTGTTCGACGCCGGCTTTTTCGGGCCCTGGCAATGGTCATTGATCGGTGAAGAGATCCGGAGATCGGTGATCCGAGAAACTGAAACTGACTCGTGTGTTTACCTATTTGCTCTGCACTATTTGATTGCCGAAGAATCTGTCAATATTTTCGTTAGAGATTACCCCAACCCATGCCATGGCATGCCAGCGCCTCATTCCCTTCCGCCATTCTGCAAACACAATCGGAGCTGCTCTTTTTCCTATAAATATAACTATTTTTTAGCCTTCGCCGCGGTTTCAATGTCGCCGATGTAAGACCCCAATGTCAAGTGTTTTGGGGCATTGTAACAATTACACCGACTGCAGGTCAGCGATGACTCTGCTGAAAAATACCTGAACCCTATACCTATGTATATACCTCTTCGATCAGAATGGTGTCGGAGAAGTCACGCAATGGGGCGATGTAATTTGTTGCTGCATCATCCAACAGCAATTAACCAACTTATCGCACTTGACCGGCTCAAAAAACATAAAAAAGAGTGGGTTAAAAACCCCGCACCAAACGCTCTTCAACTGTCTAAGCCCGCTTAAGATGAAATTGAAAACGAAACTCCAAATCGAAATCGAAATCGGACTCAAAACACAAAGAGAAAGAATGAATGAAAGCTCTATGCAAAGAGTAAAAGCTGGGAATATATTCAATCAAATGCCATAAACCAAGGGAAGCTGTCACAAATCCATTTACCAATAAAAATATTAGTCTACCAATCTGCAGCAGTCGAAAAAAATAATACAAAAGGATATGTTTTCCACAAAAAAACAAATCACAAAGCCAGGAATACCCTTTAAATATAAATGAGAAGTCGTGATTATTTTGACACAAATTAAAATAAATATCGAATAGAATATAGGGACAATGAAGCTGTTAATTAGTAAGTAAACTTTTGAAAATATTTCACAGCTTCACAGAAATAAGTTAAACTTGAGATCTTTTTGCAGAGGTTGCATTTAATTATAGCGTTTATTTATTTTAGCAGACAGGAAGCCAAGCCTCTGGTTTATTTTTAAATGTACTTCATTCTTAATACATCTCAGTTTTAATTTAAGATAAAATCAATAAAAGAAATCATTAAAAAGTATAGAAAAGACAACTTTACTATACCCTTAGTCAAAAAAAAAAACCAAATATGCAAACAGATATATCTACTATATATGATGCCTTTACCAATATTTTGTTTATATGGAGAGGTGTATTCGCTTGTGATTCCATGTTTCCCAATACTTTCTTCTTTTTTTCCTTCAATGCGACGGCAAGCAAACAAACTGAAAAAAAGTAAGACTAAAAATGTCTGCAATTTTTTTTATTTTTGATCCGCCATTACGACCAGCCCAGGAATCAACTACCTCCCTTTCAATTCAATGTAATTTTTGTATGTTTTTTTTTGGCTGGCTACGCATGCCGAGGATTAGTACAAATTGAAAAATTTCCCCACAATTCCCAGAGCGCGGAATCTGATGGGTTTTCCTTGCCACCTGTTTGCGTAATAGAAAAGCAAAATATTTAGTTAGGAATTTTAACTGAACTGCAACCGCACGCGGTTCAATGCCTCTCGGTCTGTTTGAAGGCGAGACCGCTATTAGATTTCGCAGCAGAAATGGTCTAAAAAGTTTATGCAATTCTGTATGCTTCAGTGCAAGTCCTGCTGCAGTAGTTTCTGGAAATGGAAAGTGGTAACGGGGGTAAATGGGAAAAGCGAATATTTGTTCAAGCGCCTGGCATTCGCTGGTAAGCAACCAAAAACAGTAGCAGCGGCACGAGCAGCAGCATCACAAAACCCCGAACGAAACAGGCGAAAAAAATGCATTGGGCAAACCAAGAGGGAAAAACTATTCAAATTCTGGTAATGGTCCAATCGACCGGGGCATGTAGAGTGGCAAAACTTCAGGCAAGCGAACAATGAGAGATTTAGAACAGATTACCGCCTCGGGCAGGAGGATTTTAGAAATGTTTTTGGTGTAAAAAATAAAGCTGACCTGGATGAATATATAAGTTTTTTTAGAACTAGTTTTCCCGATAGACGTTTTGAGATAGGAAACTAGGACAATGTATCATTTCGTAGAACGAAGATGAACATTTTATGTAAATATATAAATAAATTTATAACTTTAGCTTTATACCATAATTTCTTTCTCTCTGTTAAAAAGTATTAATTGTAAAATAAAACCTTTTAAAGTGCATTAAAATAAATTAAAGTTTTCTTGGACACATCTATTATTAATCAACAACCAGAAGGAAAACTCTTAATTTAGCTGCTACAAATGAAAGCAAATATATCATAGCCAAAACTCAAGCAAGCTTAGTTTACTCAGCTTACATAATCTTCATATTTCATTAACTCAAGTCCCAGGTCCCTGGCCTCTCGTGTCCCCTAAGACTGCAGCTTTCGAGTAACTCTTTGGCAAGTCAATTGCCCTTGCCTCCCCCTTTTCCCACACCCAAACTTTGATTGATGTTTGCTTTATGCCGGTCTTAGTGTCATTTGCATGCAAAACTTGTGAACTACGCAGCACATAGTATAAGCCAGGGGGGAGGAGGGGTGTCGTATATAGAAAACTGAACAAAATGTAATCACGCCATGAAATATGCAACAGATGTGTAAAGAGAGAAGCTGCGGAAGCGGATTCGTAGCTACGTGGCAAGGACGAGCATGGAGGCAAGGCAACAAATTAGAAGCAATTCACGTGCCTGTCAACTTAACACATTACGCTCCAATTACGCGCCTCCGTACGGCAAAAGATACGGATACCAATCGCAGGATATGGGGCAGGATGTCGTGGCAGGTCCTGGACTCCTCCCGAGCTCCTCGAATATCACTTGCTGCATAATAAAATCAGTCAGAGCCCGTCGCTTGTCGCCTTAGCTTTGCAGTTTGGCAGGATCGCAAAGGAGTCGCCCAATCGGCTTGGGAAATGCAATGCATACTAAGTAGACGATGCCTCGGCCGGGAGGACATCACTTATGCAACAGGCTCTGCAGCAGAAAAATCAAATCCTGGCCAGGGGAAAAGCAATTCCAAAAGGTGTAACCCGGAAAAAAGGGAACAGGTTTTTATGACCACAGGGAAAAATTTAATTACAATTTACAGGTTGGCCGCTGTCAACCCTTTTTATGCGGAAAAGCACTGCGGGAAAAAAGAGAAGAAATATTCAAAATAGAAAAGCTAAAAGAATTTTATATAATAAATGACTGAGTTGTATTTTATTTTTGAAATCTCTCTGCCAATGTTTTTGATTTCAATTAAAATACAGCAAAGTCCTAAAAATGTTTAAATTAATTACAGAAATTTGTTAAATATCTTAACCATCTTCTCCTCCAAAAAATGTTAAATGAAATTACAACTTAAACAAGTAAAACTCTTTAGATTAAGGCAAATGGCCCAGAATTGTCAAGATAAATGTGTTAATTGTGTGTCTCAAGCGCTTGGCATTGAACTGACCCCGACTGAAACTCAATTAATTTTGAATTCCTTTTGGCAAAGTGTTGTGCCAGACAGCCTTATCTTCGCCCCTTTCCCCCCTACTTCCCCGCTTGGTTTATTTATTACATTTCATTCCGGCTTTGCTGATGATTTGCCTCGATTCTCTTGGACTCTTTTGGGTCGCACTGTCAAAGCGAATTTAATTGTCCCAATTATGCGCTAAATGTCGCCGACTTCCAGCAGCTTCCAGCAGGACTCCAAGACCCAAATCAAGCCAAACCAAGGTCAAGCGGGCCGTACCCTTTTCTCGGGGGGGATTGAGGAACCAGGGACAAGGAAACTTCATTGAAGCAATTTTCACCTCCTTGAAGGAGTCTTTACGAGTTCGTCGGACCCAAATGGAGCGAGGCGACAACGACGACCAAATAATCAAGTGACTTACTAAAAAGTTAACGCAATTTTGTGGCAACTTCAAAAAGTTTCGTCAACCCCTTTTCGCGGTGGCGTCTTGTCTTGTTCTGGCCTGAAGGAATCTCGCGGATGCCACCCCATGTCCTTTCTCCCACAATTTGTCTTCCGTTTGCTATTCCCAGTCTCCTGGCCATTGTTTCTGTCGTCGCCTTCACGCTCAGTTGAATGCACTTTTGTGCCTTCATTACCAGGCCACGAAAAAAAAGGACGAAAGGCCTTTGGGCCATTGGTTACAAGTTGGTTAGTTGAAAGTCGTTAAAACGCTGTTTCAGTGAGAAGACAATGGTGGAGTTTGCTGAAGAATTTAATAATTAAATTCTTTTTTCATTATAATTTATACAAAAAATAGTCCTACATAAAATTTTAATTAATTAATTACGTAAAATTTTAAAATTCACTTTTAAAAAAACAGTTAAACATTTGCTTATTGAAGAATAAATTGAATTACTATTTAATTGACTAAATAATCCTGCGGCTAAATGTCGATTTAATCATTTTTAATATGACCGAACAATTATAAAACTCTTGTGAACTATTAAATCATATACATTTAATATTTATAATATATAAAATATAGTAAATAATTCAAAATGAAAAACATATTAAACAAAAATGAAAGAATTTCAGATTTCTTTAATTAATTTTGCTGCTATTTGTAATAAAATTCTGCAAATATCCTTTGATGAATATTCTGTATCCTTCGAGTCCTGTTTCCAAGCAGCCACCTTATCAAAATAGATGAAACATTGCGATCTCTAGAGCAGGCATCGCATTAGAGCCACTTGCTGGCGTCTAATGCGGCGTATACGCAATTTGCTTTGCAGGTAATTAAAAAACAACACACGCACACCCATACACACCTGCAGAGCTACCAAAAATTTTCATAATTTCACACTTAGCTGAGCAGCATTTTCGCTGGAAAATTCGCCAGCAACGAAATAAAAACGATGAGGGATGACATGTAATCAAAAGTCGGGGTCCTTCAATCTATCCTACCTCGCAGTTAGGATGCCGTAAATATTGAGCAACAAAAACATGCAAACTTCTGGCTTTTTTTTTATGTTGCCACGATGGCATATTTGAAACCACCCATGACCAGCAAAAAAGTGGCATGTCAACAGCAAATTCTATTGCGCAAACATAGGAAATTGTACAAATATTGAACGGAAATCTCCTGCGGCTTTGCTGCTGTTCTCTATTGACACGTTGCGTGGGCAGGATGACTGAATTTTCCAGTGGAAACGGAGCGGGCGAGGGATATGCAAGGGATGAGATGGCAGTCGGTGTGTGGCATAATGAGTGGCAAGTGGAAAACTTTAATACCCGGGGATTGTCAGCCCTTGGCCGCAGGATTTTCACTCCTTTGTGGGCCCAGCAATGATGTCCTTGTCCTGTTTTGAGCCTGTCGAGTGTGTGAGTGTGTGCGGTTTAAATTTCATGTGTGTGTGAACGAACGTCTTTCGCGGTTGACGCTTACAATTTTATGCCGAAACTAATTATATTAACTCGACCCAAAGTGGCCATGCTCCAACAGAATCAGTTTATGTAATGCATATGAAAGTGCGCTCTTCCTCCTCGTCCTTGGTCGCACTTTGTGCGGCTCTTACAAGCGGCAATTGGTGTGTAATTTCCAATTAAGCTCAATTTACGGGGACAAAGCGCAGCGTAGGAATGTGGCAAATTGCTGGAACAAGATAATCGGCAAGTGCCATCAGAAGGCAACCGTCCTGTCCTGCTGTCCCCTTACCTGTCCACGCCTCCGACACCTTACATAAATAAGCGCTTGGATAACCAGGACACAGCGGGTGATCTAACCGCACTTTGTATTTTTCACAATTTTAATGGATTTCTCTGCTTGTTAGCCTTCTTATGGCATCCTGTCTTCGATGGCTTAGAAATGGGAAAAATATAAAAAAGGCAACACTGAATAATGATGTAATAGACTTGCTGGAACACAAAAAGATATAATATTGACATTGGCTGCCATTACAACTTCATAAATAAATAATTTCATTGGTTATGACTCACGTCGTAAAAAAGCGTTAAAAAGGAGAAAAGTCTGTTTAGAAAATAATAAAAAAGGAGCGCTTAGAAATCTTCATGGCATTAAAATCACACAGTTGAAAATTCAGTCTTTTAAAACCTAATAACAAACTTTAGAAATTCAAAACAATTTTTAAACTAAGCTTTGTTCCAATACTTATTTATGGAAAAATCCCCCTACTTTGTGGAAATTTTACTCTCATTAGTTTCTAAATAAGGCACCTGTTATGTATTCAAAACTTTTCCCCCTACAATTTCCAACTTTTCTTCCCGTTACCACGTCAAATAGTCTGTAAGCTTCACAAGTCAGAGGTTATGCCAACTAATTAAGTCGACAACTGATGGCTACAAATTTAATTGAAACGAATCTGCCGCTTAACAATTTCCACAAACAAAGGAGCGAACACGCAGAGGGCACCGAAGGACCTGGTCGATTCAATGTGTTTTACCTATAAACTCCTGCCCCCTCGCCGTAGCCATATCGATGTCCTTTCCCGTCGGACCACTCAAATTGAACGTCATTTAAACGACACGCCAATTGTTGCCAATGTTTGCCCTGGTTATTTCTGCTGTAGTCGAACGAACAATTATTTCATATTAAAAAGCACAGAATAAAAGTCTGCGAAGTGGGAGTGAAAAAACAAATGGGCGAATAATTAAAAGTAAATTGAAATGAAATGGGAAGTGGGCGTCTGCTGGCCAGAAAACCTAATTAAAAAAATATAAATCCGGCCATCTAAGGCCCCGAGGGATCCCCGTTCGCATTCGCAGTCACATTCTAATTGAAACAAAGTCATTATCCTGGCCAAGCGTCTGTTTGTGCTGTGAGTCCTGTTCAATGAACTCACCGGAATGCTGCAGCTGCAGTTTCCCCCTAATTTGTTTATTTTAAAAGCAAAACAGAAAGCTGGCTCCGACATTTAGACTTTACACTGGAAAACTGAAAAGAAAAAGAATTTATTTAATACTAATTTCTTAAGATATAAAACCATTTTATATTTCTATAAACTTCCTTATTTTATTTCCTGCCTTTAATTTATTTTCCTCAATCTTTAATTATTGTTAACATTATTAAATTTGATGTGTAAAATCGTGTGCTTCCCCTAAAATTCTGCCAGGACCCGCACGCACAAACAAACAAATCGACAAACAAACAAAACCTGCGGAGGGCAAGGCAAACAAAATCAAATTGTTGCTGTTTGTTGACCTATGTACGCCCCTCCTCCAGTTTCATTTCCAAGGTGTCCCTGTCCCCATCCCCATTGGACTTTAGTCTTATTTGTTTTCATTTTCATTTCTTTGGAGAAGCTGCAAGGGGACGGAGGCAGGGCAGACGCTTTTCGGTTGCAAGGTGTCTGGGGAAATTAACAAAGCCGCAGGTGCAGTGCCCTACCCAGAGCCAGAGTCCTTGGTTGATTTTTAAAGAAATATGAATAGGAGCAAGAAGTCAGCCAAGCAGGTAGTCAGGCGGGCAGGTAGCTTTGTTAAACGTCAGGCGTCAAGCTTCAAGTCAACGAACTCGCCCAAACAATCTTTGGCGGAGCATTACGCATACGCAACGTTGAACAGCGAAACAATAAATTTCGTTCTTAACCCTTTTATTTTTTTTGCTGTTGTTTTTTTTTGAGCTCGCCCAGTTAATTACCACGAGCCAGTGCACAGCTAATTGGAGTTTAACCTTTCGGCATTTTTATTTATTTACTCGCGGTCGCTGGTGGAATAAGAAAATAAACCTCGAGGGATGGCCCCTCGCTTCCTGCTATAAATACCTGGAGAAAATTGCTTAGTGCCGGGCCACTTGGCTGCTTTTATCTAATTGCCAAAGCTTCGATTTTCATTTTCGTTTTTTGTCAACATTTCAACGGCCGCCAATCGCAAGTCAGCCGGCATTTTTCTTGGCACGCAATTTCTGGCTACATAAATTTAAATTGAATTTTAAAAATTCACAAGCCAAAGAACACCTCCAAAAAGTATCTAACTGGGTGTGAGCAAGGAAGCTGTGAGTGTGTCCCTGTGGGGGTTGCCTAATAAAAACGTTTGCTTTGCCATCGATTTTTGGCTCGTTTGCTTCACATTCCCCGTCTGGAGTTTATAAATATTTATGCGTAGCATTTTTCGGGGGTTTGCTTGGGTTTTCCGGTTGAAGGCGATGAGCAGATGGATGGGGATGGAAAAACTATAAGTTAATGCGAACCGAAATGCACTGGGGACACACGGGGCGGATGATTGATGGAGCTATGCGGTCAGCTCACCCCTGAATTTTGAGCGACAATGGGACAGCAATAAATAAATACACACATTTTTGGGTTGAGGAAGGATAGAGGAATATTTACTCTCTGTTCATAAAAAATAAATTGAAGCTCATAGAAAATGCATTAATATTTATTAAAGTCTCCTTTAACATTGATTGCTGTCTGATTTGTCCTTCAGCCTTGATTACCGGTGGATTAATCATTAGCTGAGCTCTCGAAGCTCATCAAACTCTCCCTCCCACGGATCCGCATTTGGGACACGTATCCACCACCGCAGCTCATCAATTTTTCAACAACTCTGACAGCCGAAAGCGACTTTTGGGCACATCATCCATACATCCTGCCTGTCACTAGACCGCAAACAGGACATGTTACATGGAACGGTGACTTAATTACCTGCCGCAAGCTGTTGTCATTAACAACAAATTTTTGGCCAGCATCCGCAGCCAAGGAGTCCCGAGGGCCACGCTAATCAATGACCAAGTTCTAAGGAATCACCCCACCCGACATTTCAATTATATTGTCACAATCCAGGGAGTGACTGACTTGGATTTATAGTCCAATTAATTGAAGCAACGTCAACGCAAATGCAAAATTAAATGATTGCAAATGCTTGTCCTTGCGGGAGACTATCCAGAATCCTGGTTGGCTGGCAACATGCAGGAGAATTTGTTAACAAAAAGGATTTCCGTGTCGAGATTTGCGAGCTACCGCCCTACAACGCCAACAAAAAAATGAAAAGAAAAACCAAAGGAGTAGGCGAGAAGAAAGGAAAGTAATTTAAATTTGTAAATCGATAGGCTTGACGGTCTTCGAACCCTTTTTTTTTGTTGCCACTGCCTTGGTTTCTTTTTTTTTTTTGCCGTGCTGTTCCCATTTAAATTTTATAAATATTTTAACTTAATAAATGCCAGGCAAGAGCGGTTGCCGGCGGCGCCTGCAAGTCCCTAAATTTGCATAAACTAAAAGAGGAGCTCCTCGACTTCCACTCCTTCGACTGCCACTCAAGTGTTCTCTATTTTCGACTGGGGTGGTTGTCCTTTTCGAGAGCCTAGGCAAACATTCTCGACTTGGCAGCCAAGGTAGCCGCGGGCTGCGAGTCTTTCAACCCTTTTTCTGCTCCTTTGCAGGGTTTACAAGCAGAGTTTCCTTTCAGGTGCAGGTCCTTACAGCAGCTTTAACGGCTAATGGGAGCTGAGAAGGGCTTTGAGCTGGTCTTTAGGAAGGAATATAAGAACTTTAATTTGGTAAAAAGAATGTATTCTATGGAAACTTGTACATAATTTATATTTGTGCTAAATTTTACCTTAGAGTCTTTGATTTCAGTGACTAAATATTCAAGGAAAATCAAAATTAAACTTAAATTAATATATTTTTAAATCTTAAATAAATATATATGCCTCAAATTAAGCATCCTTATAACTCATAGTTAGCAATATATCCCTTCAAGTGCCATCCCTAATGCCCGGACTCTTCAATGGCTCGTTTCGCTGACCCAACATGCAAATTGACTGTGAACCAAACAGACAAGGAAGCACAGCATTCCGACAGCAAATAGACATAGCAAAAGTTTTACGTTCGTATAAAAACGAAATCAGAAGTCCCACACACACATTGGAATCAATGAGCCCAGCACAATTTATGGCTTAACATATCCTATATGCCATCTGCCTGTTCTTTTTGCCGGCTCCCGCTATAAATTATTCCCCTCACACGGCGACTGCCACTGCAAACATAAAATATTATACATGAGTGGCTTTTATGCAAAGAGGCTGGTAGCAAGACGCCTCTCCCGACACTTTAAACTTGGCTAAGCAACAAGTTGGTAGGAAATGGGAATAAGAATGGGAATGGGGGGAGAATTATTGCGTTGCGGCAGACAGCGAGGCGGGACTTTAAGTTTCCCAGCCAGCGGAAATTGTTGCCGCCTTTTAGGCCGACAACCAGGAATGATTTATATGTGTGGCAGCGGCAGCAGGGAGTTTCCCTAACCAGGATGTGGGGCTTATCGTCCCAGAAGGGATGCGATCCGATTCCCCGCTTTTATACGCGGGTTCGCTCGTTCATTAACAATTCATTAAATGCCACCAGAAAAATTAAACGCAAAGCTAAACAGGGTAAATTTATTTGGTGAAAGAAAGGTTAACCGGAAAGGGAGGTCATATGAGGTCCTTTAACCTGAATTCTGCGATTAACCGGAACATACTACTCTGCATTATAATAATAAAATTCTTCCATATTGATATCTCCTTTCATTTCCAAGAGTATTCAAAAAATACTTATGCCTTGTGTCACCCTAAGAACCGCATATTCAATTGAATTTGGTAAAATGTAATAATTTCAATTATGTTTATGACTATTTAATGACCCTCAATGTTTGGTTAACAAAGGGCAAACAATCGGGGGGAAAATGCAATCAATAAATAATTTCCGCAACAAGTTCTGATGACAATTTCATTGGCGTCGACAGCTACGGCCGGGGTTTATGTTTCATGTAATGCGCATTTAAATTATGTTAATTATTCATACGCATGCACTGGAAGCTGAACCGATAAATTAGCTGTGGAAAGCAAAAAAAAAACCAAAAGCGAAACGGGCCAGAACCCGAACTGAGCGATTCTGAAGAGCCCTTAAAGAGTACTACCGTACGCCTGGACGGGACAGCAAATTAACACCTCAAAAATATATATTTAGCGCGGGACACAACAACAATAAAAATGTTATAAAAATAAGCAAGGTAAAAATGCGGAGCAGAAAGGTCAAGCCGACGGACGAGGGCCAAAAGCTGAGCCACTTGACATTGTCCGAAGCGAAACTGAAGCAAGGCGAAGCCCCTAAGAAGAGCACTCTGCTTTCGAGTGGCTTCATTTGTTTCTGCCTCCTCCGGTTATATATATATATTTTTTTTTGTTTCTCTAATTATGGTCGTACTGGTTTTTGGCTATAAATTGAGCAACTGGCTGTTGGCAAACCATCAATCAGCTCAGGCAACTTTCAATTGCAAGACGCAAACCGCAAATCCCAAAAAAGCAAAACTTGAAAAATGGTGAGTCCTAAAGGATTTGGTCCCCCTTTCTCGGGGAATTTAAACAACAACTCAACAATACAGAACACCAAGAATATTTAAGGAGAAACCTTATTCTTAAAGCAGTTCCCAAAAAATATTTTTAAAATAAATACTTTATCTTAATTTCACTTGCAGAAAATCTTCTCGCTTGGTGGTGTCCTTACCCTCTCCGCTGTGGCCAGCGTGGCTTTGGCTGCTCCCCAATTCGAGTCCCGCCTGCGCCGCGATGTCTCCGAACTGGTGGATCCTGCTGCCGTGGAGTACCTGCCGCCTTCGATCACCGAGGCAGCCCTCCTCAATGCCGCTGAGCCTGTGGAGGCCGAGCCCGAGGTTCAGGCGGATCCTGCTGCCATTGAGGCCGATGCCGAGGGCACTGTTCTCGGTGATGAGGGCTACGAGTACCGCACGGTGCGCCGCCTAAAGCTGCGCCACCGCAACCGCCGGGATGTCTCCCATCTGCAGCCCGCCAGGCAGTACTTGCCGCCCAGCAAGGCTTACCTGCCACCTGCCCAGGAGGTACAGGCTGCCCCCGAAGCTCCAGCAGCCGATGACACCGAGGAGGTGGTGTCCGCTGCCGAGCCCAAGGTGAACCGGGAGTACCTGCCACCCACCGAGGCTGCTCCCCCGGCTGCCGAGGAGACCACCGAAGCTGCTCCCCAGGAGGAGGAGGCCGATGTCCGTGTGGTGGATGTGCCCACCGTTTCGGGGCAGCTGCTCCAGGATGGCTACCACTACCAGCAGCCGGCCGAGATGCCCGCCGAGCTGCGTGAGGCTGCCCGGGAGTATCTGCCCCCCGTGGCCGCAGGAGAGGAGGTGATCGTGGAGGGCCCAGCCGGAGGCGAGAGCGCTGTGCTGACCAACGATGGATACCAGTACCGTGCTGTCAGGCGTTACAGATTTTAAATTTCTCAGTTTGCCAGCGATTTGCTCATGTTTTCCCTTCAATTGTTGTTGATGTTTTTTTAATTTCGCAAAATAAAATTGTAGTTTTGAACAGAATCAAAAGGGATTTTAAACAGCTTATACGAAAAAGGGGTAAAGAAGTGTTCTAGCTAAGAGGCTTTAGGGATTTAAAATGTTTTAAACTGGCCAGAAATTGAAGCCCGCTTAAAATATGGTATTTAAATAATTTAAAAAATATACGAAATATACGAAATACAAAATATAATTGCTCATAACTTTGAACTTAACCTTTTATGGATTTATAATTGGCGAGAAATAAAATGCAAATAAGGTGAAAAGTTATTAATTTCCCTGAAATCAAGTTCCGCATAATTAATGCATTTTTGTATGCACATTAACCGCTCAATGATGCGTCAAAATGCAGCGAAAATAAGAAGATTAAAAAGGGCAACAAATAATATAAATGGTGCAGAAAATAATTATAAGCATTTAAATTACCCCTGGCCACATAATTATTAATCTGTAATTAGCCTTAAAACATGTCTTATTCAACGAACAAACGAATTTAAAGAGAACTATTTGAGATTACATTAAATTTATTGTAGTTATTTATAGATCTATCAAATCCATAAATGTGCTGACAATTTATATGTATAATAAACTGTTTCCAAACAAGAACATAATTATCAAACACCGAAATATGTACTTTTGTATATAATTAAAGTCAACAGCCAGATTGACTACCGCCTCCAGGGAAACATTACGTATACGCACCGTGTTGCGCCACTTAGTTGGCCTGCTTTTCGGGCAATGTTTAGTGTCAATAAAACGGCCTTTATGTGTGAGCCACCAATTAGCTGAATTTATGCTCAATGGAGGCAGCTGCTGCTGCTGCTGCTCCTCCGAAGAAGAAGCCTTTCGATATGAAAATCATTGCAGCCATTTAGCAGTGTTTTATATTCATGTTGGGCCCGTATCCATCCTCCTCCTCAGTTGCCATGGAGCTTAATTAATGCACTTGCGCGTTAACTCAGCCCAATGGAAATGGGCAGCGGAATGGGTTCGGGAAAATCTTCCGCAAGAGGAGCAGCATTAAGTGCTCACTCAAGTTAAATTACTTTGACCGGCGACAACGGAGGCCGGAGGGGCGGTCCCAGATAATGACCAGCTCGTCACTTTTACACACTCACTCTTCACTGGTCAATTTTGCAGGGTTCGCTTTTGCTTTCCCTGTCGCTATCGTGTCCTTTTCCCTTCCTTCCCTTTTTTTTGTAAATTATGAAATCAATTGTGCGAAATTCAATTAAAATCTTTGCACTTTTCGCTGCACACGCCGGCATCTCCAAGTCGTGGCAATCTCAATTACATTCGAACATCTGTCCCGGGTATGATAAGCCTGTACCAACATTTTCCGCATGTTTATTTTGGGACCAGAAGTCCTCAGGGGTTTGGAAAAGAAGGGCTTCGGCTTGGACTTGAGATTGAGCTTGGGCTTTGGCTGGAGCTGCCTGTGACAGCCCGCTTATTGCATATTAAATTGTGACGGCGACGAACGACAACAAATCGGGAATCAGGAATCTGGTTTCAGGAGCAACAAGCCGAGCAACAAGCGGCTACAATCGTTTTGAGTGCCCGCCCGGAAGGACATTTGTGTTTTTTGTGAGGGCCAAACGAGCAGGAATAACAAAACCATCAAGTGGGGACAAGCAGCGCAGATGGGAGTGGGATCTGAGTGGGTTTTATATATATGTTTTGGGTTAAAGTGATGCCAGTGATGGGCAATACATCTTAAGCGAACATATGATGGGTAATGATTTCTTCTACATTAGGAAAAATGTATATTTTGCAGTTAGTATAAATTATTAACATTAGAATTAAATAGCAAATACATTCTAAAAAGTACACACTATATTTTCAAGCAAATAATTATATTTCTTTGTTTGATAAAACATCATCAGGTTTGTCTTAAGACGGATTACCTTTAAGATTATCTTTTCACGATGCAATTCCATACGAAATTTCATCTCTTAACCCGGGAAAATCAAATTGCCCTCCGGGCAGTCAATTTTCCTGACTCCCTGCCTGAATGCTGCTGCAAGTGACAGTCTCGCCATGTGAAATGTTATTAAAAATTATTATGCATATTTATAAATTTAATTTCTGCATTACAACGCACTCTGACAGATAACACAAAGTGTGTATATGTGTATGCGAAGGCTGAAATCACTGCAGGCCATTTGAGTGGAGCTCGTAAATGGCAGGAAAAATTCATCCACCACACGCCGCGTATGCATAATATTCCATTTTTGATGTCCTTTTCTCTTCCCTCTCTGGTGAGCATTTCATACACGCTTTGTCCTTTGGAGCGGCGAGCATAAAAACAAAGGATGCCAGGATACGGGATACTTTTACACAGACGGTCGCCTGTCAAGTGCCGCGCTTAACGGTCGTCGAGGTGGCGTCCTTAACCAAAGGATGTGACGTTTCCAATGGGGGTTTACACAGGCAGGCACCTCCTCCTCCCTCAGTCTCCCTCTGTTTCCCTCTGACTTCCTCCCTCTTTCTGCCCTTAATCAATGTCTCCTGCTAATTGAGTGCTAAAAATAAAATGAAAATGAAATGTCTACTTTTGTCAACATTTTGTACGCTTTCAAATTTATGAGCCCAATTTGTTTCAGTTTTAATATTAATTGTGCATGAGTTAAAGACGACACGATGGCTGTAAAAGAGTTATATGTAAATTTAATGTAGGGATATATTTCATTTGGAGAGACAGCAAATGTATCTAAAGATATTTTAGGGATTTTTATTCATTTTAACATTTTCTCAATACGATTACAAATGTATAACCATTCCTCATTCAAATGTCAGCCCGTTTTTTAACATTTTAAGACCCATTCAAGCGGCAAACTAACTCAAGCTTATCTCATCTGCTACTCTTTCGGCAACATTTGATCCGGGTTAATCCTTGCTGTCCACTGCAGGGTCCCGCCTACTACTATTTCCCCAACCTATCCTCCGTCCACTCAGGACTCGAGGCTTCCATCAGGCAGCTCGTTAATGGCCGCTCATTTGTGTGTCAGTGAGCTATGAATAAGCAATTCCTGCCCATCCGATTCTCCTCCATCTGTCCGCAGCTGGAGATGAAAGTTTTGTGGCCTCTAGTCAGATTCCCAACCAGCAGAAGTTGCGGCAGCGGCAGCAGCAGCAACAGGCAACTCGAGTAAATCCAGGACCCAGGGACCCAGGACGAAAAGAGCCCGAAAGGTTGCCTATTTTGTATGAGGTTGTGCGTCTGTGTGTAGGAAGTGTGTTACCCGAGGAGCGGCCCAGCCAGCAGCTTTGAAGTGAGGCCAGGTAATTGGTTAATTATTAGGCCTTGTTTGCTAGCCCGGCTTTGGCCTCGGGGCCACTCGCCTCAGCAGGAAGCAAGGAAATGCCCGGATAAAATTTAATGGCTGGCCGTCGCCTCGGATTACACAATCGGTCAACTGGCAGTTATGGACACAACATTTTCACATCACTAATTAGAGAGACGGCTCTTCCTTGTTCACTTAAAACCGACCAAATTTCAGGATTCTCATAAAGTTCAGGAAAATGTAGTTGACAGGCTAGATATACCCTTAGAAAGTGGAAGCGATAAGCTAGTCTGTGGGTTTAGTTTGAACTAATAATTGGGATTAGAAAAGGGAAGCAACATTATTGTAATAATTTATTTAAAATACAAGAAAGCTTAAATACTTAAACATCTTTAAATGTATTATGAATTCACCTTAAATTTGTGTTAACTATTAAATATATTTTGAGTTTATTTAGGTAGCAATTATGGATATTTTAATATACCATAAATAGGTAGAAATAAATCCCAATAAATTGATAAATTAATTATTTGCAGAAATATTTATATTAGTAAAAAAAAAGTGTATTAACAACGTCCCATAGAAACCCTATTGTGTAACTTGATTTGTCCTAAATATGCAGGTGATGTCCGAATTGTGGGGACAATGCCACAACGAGAACGAAGCCAAAGCCAACACTGCTGGTAATCATTTTTCACTGCAACTTTTCATTTTCATTTTCCACACACGCACACGGAAAAGTCAGACACAGTGCCACACGCATGCACACCTGTGCGTAGGTCTTGCTCTTGACTTTTGAGTCAGAAAATTAATAGCCTGACCACAGAAATTCTTGTAATATTCGTTGGGATTTTGTCCAGCGGAGAGTGGCCCATTTTATGTCGTTGCTATCAAAGCAATTTTCCCTTTTGTTTACCCAACTTGTTGTAGTTTCTGTTTGCGTTTGCCATTTTAATTAAGTCAAAGTGTTTGCTTTTTGTGAACACAAAAAGTGTAGCTGAAAAAGTCGAGAGTAAAAAACAATAAACATTCCTGAGTAAATATTTTTGTTTTATGAAGCCTTTCTGGTTTATGCACTCGGTCTCAGTGCAATTTCAGACTGTTGCTGGCTTTTAATTCCTGTCTCTCGATAGTCATTCGGATTTATTATTATTCAATAATTATGTGAAACGTATGAATGCCCAATGAGCGGGAAAATAAATGAGCTCCAACTGTCAGAACAAGGGGAAATGATTTTTAATGAAATGCATTCTCATTATACAATATTATCTATACAATATTCGCGAACGAGAAATATAATATGTATTGCCAGTTGGATGATTATTTTATTAATCATAGTTATAACATATAACATATTTTTAAAATAAAGAAATAAGAAATAATTAAGTCTTAAAGTTTTGCGATACAGTTAAAGTTTTCAAAAAAGGCAAACTTTATGAGATCAATTAATGTTTCCTTATAACTTCTAATACCAAAATCTTTTTAAAAATAGTTAATAAACCATTTTAAACTCTTAAAGTTATTATTTATGAATGAGTTTAAATATTCAAGGAAAAAATACTTACCCCACATAGTTTAAAACATTTCTAATCATAATTTATAGATGAGCTCCTGGAGAATATTAAACTAATGAAAAATAGACATTTACACAAATCCTGGGTATGGGTTTTTGGCAGGATATCATCTCAGTCCTACTCTAGGCAGGAGAAATCCCTGGAGTTAGAGGACAGAAAGTGGCACCAAAAACACGTACGCAGGGCCCCCGCCAGGTGAACTATGTACGACGAGGACACTCAACTAGCTGGGACAGACAGGGGGTGGAGCGAGGCGAGGATTTGTGCGAGTCCCGTTTAGTATCCTCGCCAACAAGGAGGCGGGCTAAAATGCCGTCAGTCGGGCCTTGACAACGGCCAAAGACGAGAGAGAAAGAACGGTGGGCGAAATAAAAAACGCATATTGCGTAAATTTCGATGTCAAAGGCGGAGGCAGGTCACAAACTCGCTTGCGGATGCGGACTCTCATTCGGATTCGCATTTGGGACGATACGAAGGAGCCAGGGAGCCCAAGTCGAGGAGGCCAGGAGACCTGGGAGTCAGGTGCGTGTGCGGCACTTATGAGTGGCACTTAGTCTGCCCTAATACCCATCATTAGAGCATTTAACAGGAAACACGTGACGCTGCATAGCAGCCACCCATACCCCAACACACACCACCTCGCCATTGCCTGTTCCTCGTCCTGCCCTCGCTCTCATCCTGAAACAGTGGCATTTGGGGAAAAAGGGGATGTGCCACTTTAAACACAGCCTACAGTTTTCACACCCGAAAAGGATTTGTCAAAGCTGGCTTTTAAAGTGCCACACAGATTGGCAGCAGCAGGCGATGGGCCCAGGATACAGTGGTTTCAGATCCTGCACTGATTGTACCCGGGACATGTAATTAATTTCAAATTTATTCCTTGTTCTAAGCCGGCGGCTAAGCGACGCGTAAGTACCGTGGCATACATAAGGAGATTGCGAATTTATCACCTGCTTGGCTATATTTATTATTAACCAAACGATTAGACAGCTAATTTGCCAGATAGCCGGTATTCGTGCTTCTTCTAAGCCTTATTTATGTATTTTGGGTAAATTTAGTGGCAAACCTCGACCTACTTCAGCACATTATCTTCAGCTGAGATTAAAAACTATAAGCAGACCACCTTAAGTATTGAGATGGGTTCGAAGGAATGAAGTATAAGGATTTTAGTATATTCTTAATCAAAGATTATATTAATTCTAAGTCAAATTCATCAATTTCAAATCCATCGCTCTCTCTCTCCCCTCGCCAACCAGCCGTTTTTCAAATTATGGACGCTTTGTGGCTTTTTCGGTCTGCAAGGGTATATAAAATTCGGCAAACCGAAGTTAGCTTCCTTTTTTGTAATATAATCATTTTATAAACAAATCAAAGTTTAAATTACCATTAAAAAGACAATAAAAACAACCTTAAAGCTTGAATACTGGCTGCATATTGGAAACATGCAGTCTTTTAATCCAGTTAAAAGTAAGAAAAGTTTATAATAAATTGCAGTATATGGCTAAATTAAGTTTTACATATGTTACACAAAGACAGCGATGCCAGGATGATTGTGGATTCGTTGGTCCGGGCCAGAAGAAGCGTCCGATACTCTTTGGAATGCGCTGCAGCAGACAAGGTGGCAAGGGTGACTTAGTAGACTCTGGCTTGAAACGCATCCGCTTAAACGACACCCGTGGGACGCACATTGGTCGGCGGCGCAGCGCCACTGGGCTTGGTCATAATATCCATGGCGTTCTTAAACAGCTGCGTCCTCACAAAGTCCGTGGCGGCGCTGTTGAGATCCTTGCTAGCGCCGTAGTTGCACTTGATGTAGCCATACAGGTTGGCGGCATTCAGCGCAATGGCGATCATCACCAGCAGCAGCCACTTGAATTTCAGTCCAAAAAGGGCCATTAGGAAGAAAAGACCCCAGAACACCGGGCACAGAATGAGGCCCAGCCAGAAGACGCGCTGCTCGTGCTTGTTGACGCGGCTCTTGAAAGATTCAGAAGACTGCGTTTCATCATCAAGGGAATTCGTTTGGCCTAGGGCAATTACTCACATTTTTCGACTCGAACACCCAATGGGACTTGCCGTCGTCGTCGACGTAGTTCCACCAGCGCAGGCCCACCAGCAGCCGACCGGAGATGTTCTTCACCGTCCAAAAGTCAGCCGAGAGGAAGAGCACCACGAACACAAAGCTGGTGATGAAAGAGTCGCTGAACCAGCCGCAGAACATGTAGATCACGATGGCGGCTCCCCTGAAGAATAGGTGGAAGAACGTGACGTAGGGGTGCCTGCAGAAGAGGAGGAGGGTGAGAACAGCTGGCACCTTGACACAGCGACTTCTGCCTACGTGTATTTCTGGCCAGCCTGACTGGGATCCCGCATCTCGTCCTCCTCGCCAAAGGGTATCGTGTCATCGTCGAGCAGCGGCACCTGCACAACATGTAAAATAAGTTAGTAAGGCCTTCCCTGGGTTTTCCGGAGGGGAACTCTATTCTCGGTGGAAGAAAACCTCGGTTTTGTCGGGGTGGCACAGCAAAAAGCGGGTTGTTAGGGGTTAATTGCGGCATACATACACTTCTTACCGTTGCGGATGCCATACTTTATGTTGCTTATAAGAATTTATTTTACGACTGACTTTTATTTCATAGAATTGTATGACTTTGTCTGTTTTTAATGTATTTTTATTTCACTAAACTTTTCTGTTGTTGTTTTTGCCAGCTGCAAAAATATCGATAGTAGTCCAAGGCACAGCAACTGGTCACACATTGCCATTGGCGTTAACAATGGACATAGCATATATCGATATTTCATGGTTATTTTATTACTTTATGTGCGTCAAAATAGCGTCGGTGAGTTAGCGTCGAAACGGAACGGTGGGAACATGGAACACGGAGACCTTTTTTATATTTTATTTATTTTGTAAATAAGGCACTAATTTTAAAAAAATAAACTTCCAGCATGTTGAGAATTAAATTTACTAATAGTTTTTCTTGAGTTTGGGAAGAGTTAAGAACCGCAAGTACCTTGAATGACCATTTGAAAAATCAAGGCTCCACCTTTTTGTGGATTGCTCCCCCTAATGAGGTCGTGCGCAAATGCACGGTAAGCCAGGTTTTGGAGCACTTATTCAAGTATCATCCCAGCAAGTTTCATTAAAATCCCCACTACAGTTTTTGAGAAAATTGCTTAACAGTGCTCAAACCTCTGGATGCGCTCCATACGAAAACGGGGAGCAAATATTAAAGTTCCAAGAGCTGTACTCTAAGAGATCGTGCGAATATGCACGGATTATGGACATAGTGGGGATCGAATAGAGATCATTTGGTGAAGTTTTTAATAAAATCCTAAGGACAGATTTTAAGAAAATCGAATTACAGTTTGGCATTGAAAATTATGTTAAGGAGGGCGCGAGTTCCGGAGCTGAAACCGGTCGTGAACCAGTCAATCAACCCGCCAACGGACTCATGTTAAGAGTTCAAAATTCATTCAAACTACCTTTTAATTTGAGCTAAAAAAAACCATTACTCTGCCAAAAAAGGCTTAAAATAAATTCGGCAACCTTTGCTATGCTAGTTTTTAATAGCTTAAGAGTAAAAAAGGTAAACAAAAGCGGCAGCTTCTCAAATGTCAAAATAACCAGAAGAGTGTAGGGTCGCAAATGCCTCATTCGCCATCTCCATGCCCCC
>VNJN01003037.1:0-100064 GCA_008042485.1 Drosophila mayri | reverse complement strand
GCGATTTTTTGCTATCGAAAAATATGGATCAAAGGATTTGCATCAAATTTTGTGTAAAAAATAAAATTAAGTGCTCTGAAACACTTGAAATGTTGACAGTGGCATACGGTGAAACTGTTCTGAGTAAAAAAAATGTGTACAAGTGCTACAAACTCTTCCAAGATGGCCGGGAAGATGCCAATGACCAGCCTCGCTCTGGACGCCCAAGCACGTCAACAACTGATGAAAACGTTCAAGCAGTGACGAAAATTGTTTTGGAAAATCGTCGAATCACTATCAGAGAAGTTGCTGAAGATGTCGGTATATCGCTTGGCTCGTGCCATGAAATTTTTTCAAACGTTTTGGGTATGAGTCGTGTGTCAGCGAAGTTTGTTCCGAAATTGCTGAATTTTGACCAAAAGAACCGTCGCATGAGCATCGCTCAAGAGCTGTTGAATGACGTCAACGACGACCCAGATTTACTCAAAAGGGTCATAACTGGTGACGAATCATGGGTATATGGTTATGATATCGAAACCGAAGCCCAATCGTCCCAATGGAAGAGCCCAGGCGAGCCAAGACCGAAAAAAGCACGCCAAGTTCGATCAAATGTCAAAGTTTTGATCACTGTTTTCTTCGATTACCATGGCGTGGTGCATCAGGAGTTCTTACCATATGGTCGTACGGTCAATAAACAGTATTATCTGGAAGTTATGCGCCGTTTGCGAGAAGCAATACGAAAGAAACGTCCAGAATTGTGGAAAAACAATTCATGGCTTTTGCATCACGATAATGCCCCTGCTCACTCATCTTTGCTTGTGAGAGATTTTTTGGCCAAAAACAACACCACAATAATGCCTCAGCCACCATATTCACCGGATTTGGCCCCATGTGACTTTTTCTTGTTCCCAAAACTGAAGAGACCTATGAAAGGACGGAGATTTGCAACGATTGAAGAGATAAAGACTGCATCGCTGCAAGAGCTCAAGGCTATACCGAAAAGTGCTTATGGGAAGTGCTTTGAGGATTGGAAAAACCGTTGGCATAAGTGTATTGTATCTGAGGGGGATTACTTTGAAGGGGACAACATAAATATTGATAAATAAATTAATAGTTTTTCTTGAAAATACAAAGTCACCTTACTTTTTGAACACACCTCGTATAGCCGGATATATATGAACGTTAGGTTCGTACATACATATCTGTATATGTCTGGCATATAAACAGTGCTCAGCTGTCAGACAAACAGACGTAACGTGCAAAAAGGGAACAACAAAAAACACTGCGCAAACAATAGAAAAATTGCGAATGACGCGACGCGTTCTGAGTTCATAGAATAAAGTCGGCAACAACAACAGCAGCAGTAGTAGTCGCATCAGATCTGACAGTTTTGGCTATATAAACCACTCCCTTCCCTTCCTGGGCCATCCTCTGTCAGAGGCCATCTTTTAGCCAACCAGCCAGCCATACATCCATCCATTAGTTCTTCCGTTTCGGGCATGTTTTTCATACACTTAAACTATATCCATTCATTTTGATGCGACGACTCTCCGACTTCTGCGACTGCTTCCATCACAGCCAGAAGACGTCAGAAGACGGTAATACACTTGAGGAAAAAAATGGTAAAAACTAAGAAAAAATAATTGTAATATAAATAAAATAATTAGAACAATTGAATTTGTATTTGAACGGATTTTCTTTCTTGAATTGATTTAATATATTCTATTCATAATGTATATAAACTATCAAACCCAAAGAAATTGTAAGAAATTTTCTACATTAAAATATTTATACGAAAATTGTAAATATTTATATACAAAAAATATACAAAAATAGAAGACAAAAACAACAAAAAAATATTTTCCTAAAATTTAGCACATCATAAACTGGTATAAAGAATTTTTTTATTTACAATAAACTGTGTCTAATTATTAATATTTTATAAATACTTTCAATATGCATTTTATTTTATTATTTAAAGCTTATGCCAATTAATTAAAGTGTAGCTATAGCGCGCTTTCGCGAAGTAAATCCTGTTATAGTCACAGTCTGAGTCCTTCTTGGTCTGGCTTTTTTGTGTTTATGTTCCTTTGTCGTTGTTTATCAAGTTGAGCACCGACTTAGCAATGCAGAAATTTTTATAACTCGTCTAGAGGTTTATATAAAATATGCAAAGTATATTTTAATTTAATATTCTTATATATAAAGGAAATAATTATCGTTTCTTAAATATTTAAACAACACTAAAATTAAGTTATCATTGAAACCAAGAAGCTTATTAAACTCCCATTCAAACACCAAGCAAATTGAAATCAAATTCAACTATATTTTCCCTAGAAAAAAATAAATATAATTATATAAAAGTTTGTCCTTAGAAATTAACAACAATTACTTGTTATTTTATTCAAATAAGCCCACCTCATTAACCCTTTGCTGATTCCACTTAATGATTAAAGTAACTGCCTAATTAATATTATTCACGCCATTGTTCAAGGGTTGGTTTTTCCTTCAACCCGAGATTATACATTTCAGATATTCAGCGACTGAAGCGATGTTAAAGCATGCGAACAATTTTCGAACTCCAATTCTAAGCCGGAATTCCAAGCCCACAGGCACAAAGGAAACCTGCAAACGGGTACGAGCGCCAGGCCAGGATGCCAAAGAGGCATTTGACCAGGCCTGCCCCTTGCATGTTCACAGCTCAAAGGCGGCCAAGTGCCACGACTCTGGCTTTGGACCTCAAAAAAAGGAAACTCAAAACTCAAAGCTCACTTCCAGGACGAAATCCAATTGACAGACAAACATGCAAGCAGGCCATCGATAAAAGGGGAAAACCCACTGAAAAACGCTTTGGACTTGGACCAAGAGCCAACTGCTCAACTTTAGGTGATTTTTTTTTTGGATGCCAAACACTGGGAAAATGAAGTCCTGCCGGAAAGATCAAGGATTTTCCTTGCTAAATTATTTTATTTAAGTTTTTATTTAAGTAATTCAGTTCTTAAGTTAACTAATACTTATTTTCTTTAACCAAAACTGCCAAAGAATATTCTTTTAGATAAATATTTTGTTGGCTTTATTTTAGGTAAAATAAATTTTGAAAAGAAAAATATAATTAAAATTAGGAATGATTGAAGAAGTTAGAGGTTTGCTAAATAATTTTCAAGAGCTTCTTTTAAGAAATTTTTTGACAGGAAAATTCGTTTCTTATTAACTTTCAATTTATTTTTAAGTGTCTCTCAATTTTTTCTAGTGCATATCCCAAGTGCATAGAAGGAGTCCTGGGTGGTGAGGTAAGAAATGCAGTTTGAATATGAAAAATCAGACCTCAAATCAAGGGAAAATTTCTCACATCCCTTAATCCATTAAATTTCCTGAACAAAAATTTATTGCTTTCCGCAAGACGATTTGCTTTCCGATTGCAACAAACCCAAAATTAGTCAAAGTAACCGAGAGGCAATCAGAGGGAGCTCCCAATAGTTTTTCTGCCACTGACCAGGGACAGGGACAGGGCTGGGCTGGGCTGGGGAATTTTCCAAATGAAAATCAAGCCTCGGCTCTATAGCTTTGACCTAACCTCACATTCAAGTAATTGACATTCTGTTGCGCTATTCGACCCAGGACGAAGGACGAAGAATGGCGGTCGTTTGAGGATTGAGCACGAATAGAAGGAGGAGGGTACCGAAAGGACCAAGGAGCAAGGCGGTTCAATTGCAGCAGCTCCTTTTGCTTGTCTTGCCGGGGATTTATTGCAACCTCAGTTGTTTGCCATCTTCCGTCTTGGCCCTCGTCGCCAGCGAGCCAGCCAGCCAGCAAGTCAGCCAGGTTACTCTTTCTCTCTCGTCTATATTTTTTTATGGGAGTACATCTAAGCTGTCATTTCGGAAAACGACGCCCATTGCAATAGCGGCGAGATTTGATCAGTTGTTTGCCTTTGCTTTATATATCTTTCACTGTTTTAAAATTGCACTCATGTGACTTTGGCTCAGTCACTTGACGCTCGTCTCCACTCGCCCTTACAATGGGCACACAATGAGCTGGAAAGCTGTCAAAAGAGAAGACTTCTAAGCATCATTTGATACTCTATCGATGGGGTACGCATGATATTTACTAGGGGTTGTTTGGATAGCGAGAATATGGGGATAGAAAAAGGTGATATCAACCAATATAATTTGTATAAATAAATCTAAAATAATATTTACTAAATTGAATATGTTTTATAAATGCTTAAAGTTTAAAAGAGTTTTCCACAGAAAAATTGAATATTAGCCAAGTGTTGCCCTAAACCTAAAATGAAACTCTTGAATTATATTTAAAAAAAAATAATGTTAAAAATGTAATTTTTAAAATAAAGATCCCGCCATTTGCCCATTGTAACTGCAATCCTTCAGCAACAATTTTTTTCGGCCAACAACTGGCTGGCTTCTGGCAAATTGTATCTGTATTTGTATGTGTTTTATCCTTCTTTTTTTTTTTAGTTGGTCCTTGGTGGCTGCTCTATTCTAAAGCGACAACAGAATAAATTTTGGTTGGACAATTTTGTTTCATTTTATATTTCGTAGTTTTTTGTAGGTCTGGTAAATCCCCAATGCAGGCGACTCAAGCTACCCAAACATACGATGCACATTCATATTCATTTTCTTTCTTGGGGTGGAAACACATCCTTGGGGAATTACCACACAAAAGTGAGTTTATCCTTTAATTTAGAATTTAACACAAACATTTCTTCTACTTTTCTTTCAAGTCAAATGTTTTTATGTCGGCCATTAATTATGGATTTTATTTTTCCAAAAAAAAAAATAATAGAAGAAAACTTTTCAAGTGCCCAAAGCGTGTGAAGATTTATTTGCTCTTGTGAATTTGTCGAAAAATCTAGTTTTCATTTATTTAAAAGATTTTCATTTTTGTGCATTTTTGTGACTAAATCCCAGCAGGAAAATCCAGCTCTAATTGGCAGCTTTTCTTGCAGCCTGTCAAACATTATTCTTAAAGATAATTCAAAGTATGGAAAAGAAATCTAAAGAGATTTCAGTTGTTCAATCCGAGAGCTTTTTCCTTTTCGTCCTTTGATGTAAATATTTACATTATGTTCCCTACCGTCAGTTAGTTTCTCATACGTTTAACGTATTTATTTATCCAATCTGTTGACTTTCCCTGGATTCGAATTGAAATGCTTCCCATTTGATTTAAACATAATTCAATTATTTCCGTTTAATTCTCAACAAATACTTGAGCGCATTCCATTTGCATATTTGCCAGGCTCAAGGCTCAAGGAAGAAAAAGCAGGAAGACATTAAAAGAAAAGTTGAAAATCAGCCAAATCAAAAAGCCGGAAAGTTCCTTTGCATTTATTCTAATCTCTTCAAGTCTTGTGAACTTTTTTTGGGAGGAACAAGCAGACAGGCCGAATATCTGCTTTTATTTTTTAATCATTATGATTGATTAACTTTAAGCTTGGTCTGGCGGTATCTCCTTTAAAAATTCCATCAAATTCAAATTCACAAAATCCACAAAACTTTATACAATGCATTCCACTATATCACAGCTCAACTCTTTTTGTTTGCAAATATTCAAGTTTTATTTACGTTTTCAGCGAGAGCAAACAGAATTTCGGTTCTATTTCCATTTTTTGTTAACTTTTCTATTTAAATTATCGCAAAAATGTGGCCTGGCGGAAAGAGAATGAAATGGAAGGATGGGTCTGGAGCTGGGGAGATGGACGTAGAAAAAAATTCCTTTGACTTGTTACATTTTTCAACAATTTTGCCCCATACTTTTCCGCGCTCTTTTATTGCTTTTTTTTGGTTTGTTTTGGTTTATTTTCAAATCTGTTTGCCAAAGCCAATTTTTGTTTGCACATTTCCGAATTTGCTTTTATGCCTTTGTACTTTTTTTTAACAGAATAAGGGTCCTTATAAACATATATATATATATACATATTTTAATGGGGTTCATAGACTCTACGAATGTTGACCTTTTTAATTTCAGCTCAGGGCCTTTGCCTATTTCTTATTTTTAGAAATTCATTTATTTGATTTATTTTGATTAATTTTTAGAGGTTTCTGGGACAACAAAAAGTATTTTTATACTGTCACTTGTTGTGTTTTTTAAGCTTTATTTAAAAAATCTACCTGTACTAAAAGGTAATCTTTTTAGCTCTTACGGTTTGTTTACATAATTTTGATTGATTTTTTTACTTTGATTTAAGAGAATTAATAACATAAATAATAAAATAAGTGAAATAAGTTATTTTAAATCAATTTTTTATATTTTTACTCTTTCACATTTACTGTACTCAAACATTTTTTAATGACGTTCCTAAGCTTCATACTTAAAGAAAATATTTATATAAAATTTATAAATATTTTATAGAATATTTGTTCCATTTTACTTGTATTTTTGTAGCCATTATCCTTACACTTTTACGTTTCATAGATTAAAAACTATGATAAATGGATTTTGTAAGCATTTGGCACACTATTTTTCATAATTTAACTCGATTTAATTTATTTCATAGTTGTTTCCCATATATTTCTTATGTTTAATTGATTTCAATGTATATTAAATACAGTTTTTAAGAATTTTATATTAAATCCAACCATATTTTGCTTGCTCTCCTGTTTTTGACATATTTTTTTAAACCGTTTCCATTACTTAGTACATTTCATAGACTTGTGAATATTTAATTTCACTTTACATATTTTTTGTGACATTATTTATTTTTTTAAATATTTATTATGCCACTTGTTCTAGGTGGCAGCTGTACTACTCTTGATCCATTGTGAATCGTTTGAGCGGCAAAGAGAGCAACAACAATCTACTTTTCCTGCCCTGCCTATGATTGTTTGTTTGCCTCTCTTTTTGTTGTTCAATTAAATATATTTCAGTGCAGGAAAGCCTCCCTGACCCCACCACCCTCTCACCGCTTTCCTTTCGTTTGTTGTTATTAAAAAAGTTTTTTGTGAGTTTTTATTTGAATTTTCATGGGAGAGATGAGAAAAGCGCGAAAATAAAAAGAGTAAAAATAAATGTATTCTCATGCGAGGAAAGGCAAGAAAACTACTAAAGATAGCCACTGCAATAACTGGCCGATTGGGTAAATTTTGGGTAATTATTGGCAAATCCATAGAGAGGTGAGTCAAAAAAAAAATGAATAACGAAACTTTGGCAATCACCTGGCGGGGACTAATCATGCCATGAGGTAATCCAATCGCCAAAACCCAAACAAAAACAAAAACATATCTAAAGAACCACAGTAGCACCAGCAAATACAATTTTTGTGTGTGTTTTCGTTTAATTGCTTAATTTAATTTGCATGAAATCCAGCAGGCAAACAAAGCAAAAACCTACCAAAGTTCTTTTGTTGAGGCGGCGGCAGCGGCAGCGTCTCGTCGGTTGGCAAAAATAGCAAAAAAAAATAATAACAAAAACACTCGCAAAAGATTCGTTTCGCAAGTGCTCTGTCGCTTTATTGTTGTAAATTTTTAACACTCCACTGGCTACTACTTTTGCATGTCTCAAGAACACTGCCCAACTGGATGGCGATTTATTAATATTTTTTATTTTTATTTTTCTCTGTGCCTTATTGATTGCAAATTTCTGTTGGGGGCCACACACTCCACTTGCGTAGGTATATTATTATTATTACTTTTCCTTTTTCCTTTTTGTTATATATACATATACTATATAATCGAACGCACTTGTTTATGACTTGGTTTTGATTTTTTTTCTCAAATTTTTACGACTGACTTTTCGTTGGATTTTCCACGGGGCTTATAGCACCAGAAGAACCTTAGTTTCCAGCTCAGCTTGGTTTCAACTCCGTTAGACGACTGAGTCGCCCAGCGGCTGGGAATCGCTATTTTATATGTCCGTTCTCTGGCCGAAAGCTCGGTTTTCCGCTTCGGATTTCTGTGGAGCTGCTGCGCAAACGCTGCCTCCGCCGCTCTGGCACTCGGACTCCGCTCTGCTTGTGGAAAAAATATAAACACAAAGCAGCTGCTGGCCCCAAACTCAGCTGTTTTTGGTCAAAAGCCGGCAACAACAAGCCTTCACATGTGGCTTTATTACCAGGTTAAGACGGGCGGCTTAGGGGGTAACCATCAGGCCGGAGAGGGGGGTGTTGTGTTATGTCCAAAGCTTCGGCAATGCCGAATGCGCAATGACAACAATAACAAAATATCCACAGACCGACAGCATGTTGTTCTTGCCCACGAAAAACCAAATAAAGCAAGGTAAGCGCATAAAACACAAATAGCAGCAGCCAGCAGCCAATAATACGAGTATCTGTATCTAGTCGCAGCTTTAACAGGTGGCAATGTCATGATTTCGCAGCACTGAGAGGAAAATAGTGGTCACTTTAGTGGTAAGGGGGAACTAAAATAATGGATAGGATGTTATAGAAATCCCTAGATTTTTTAAACACTTTTAAATGTATCTCAAAGTATGGAATCAAAATTGTAAGATTTCTAAATCAGGGAAAAATATTTTTTAAAGGCCTAAATAAATAAAAAAATAAATTAGAGGCATTGGTTTTGGCCTAATATATTGGACTTTATATATTGTAGGGTAATATTTCGGTTTACTTAAGTGTTATTTTTTTAACTAATAAAATAAAGAGTAAAAATTACAAACATAATTTTTTTCCTTTTGGGAATTAAAGAAAATGGAAACAAGATACAAATAAATATTTAAATAATACGTGACATCATCCATGGAATAATCTTCCTATTTGTAATTTAAAGCTTAGAATTATTCAAGACCCTTTTTTTAATTAAATAATAACTCATAAAAATAAGAGTAAAAAGTTCCAACATGAATCTGTTTCTTTGTTGGGAAAATCATTGAAATCAGAAACAAGATATGAATACATTTTAAAATTATAATTTGTAATAATCTTCATATTTTTTTATTTAAAGCTTATAATTATTCAAGAGCCTTTTTTAATTAATCAAAATTGAATAAGGATTAATTTATAAGTATTTTTTACATGTTATTGTTTACATGTTAATTGACTATTATTTTATTTTAATAAGGTTAAGGTTAAGGTGATATATTTTTAATTTATTTATTTTATATTTATTAATTATTAAAATAAAATTATAGTCAATTCAAATAATAAAATGAATTAAATAAATATATATAAATAATTCAAATAATAATATAATTATGTACTATAATACTTATAAAGAATATTTTAATACATATACATAAATACATACACATACATAAAAATTAAAATAATTGAAAGAAATATATTTTAACAATTTCATAATATATTTAAAAATATATATATATATTCATATTTTATAAATAATGTTTAGAATTTCATAATGACTCTCAAAAAATTATAACTTCAAATATTAATTTATTACGTATAGTATTAATTATTTCTTTTTAATATCTATACATTTTTTGGATTATGAGAACCGTATTTTTTATATATTTTAAGTTTTGTAACTTACTTTGATCCGTACTCTTAACACACTATATATGTATCTCTGCAATAATTGGCACCTCGTATATATTATTATTATTTTATCACTCAAAATTTTGTGCATTCTCATGAGTCATTAAATAAATTTAATTGATTATTTTTGTACACTTTATTGACATCATTGTGCGTCGTCGTGTTTTGCAATTGTTTACTTTTTATCGGTTCGTCTGCTGATTGCTAATTCGAAAACCAAATCAAACCAAAACAACAAAAAATAAAGTCCGTCACCAAAACTTCGTCGCAAAAATTGGAAACTGGCCAAACTCGCTTTAATTAGAAGCTAAATAATATTATGTAGAAAGTATAAAGAACGACACATTTGGTACTTAGACATGCCAAAAGCAAAATATTAATGCGTAGTGGGTTCCATGAACTTTCGTTAATATTTATTGATTTCAACCAAATCACGTGGATAACATCAAAGGTTTCCAGTTTGATTAGATGATTTTGGGTTATTTACATTTTATTGTTGCTTTTTTTATAGTCATTTTTATTAATATGGGAATTATATTCTTGATATTTTGATTTTGTTTAAAAGAATTTAACTAAGGGATTCATTTTTTATTTATTTAATTTTGTAAATGGTTTGCATTTTAGTATATTATTATTTTCACAATTTTTGAATATTTATTTAAGAATATTTATCTAGCTTTCAAGGAGAGTTCCCAGATTTTTCGATTTATTCAATAGTTTTTTTGAGCTTTTTGGCGCTCTGAGAGTGGTCACTTATATATAATTAACAGTTACCTTTTTTTCGCACTTTTTGCAAAAGCGAGCATTTTGTAAATTTATTTTTCGTCCCTCGTGCTTGTAATTTCTGTAAAATTTACAAAATGGAACGCTACAATCGTGCCTGGAGAGGTAATTTCCAAGAAACTCATATAAAACAATATTTCACATTTTAATAATTGTAATTTACCCCAGATCCCGGTTCTCCGCTGACGCCATTGACGCCCCTCAGCACCCAGGCGTTCACCTTTGAGACAGCCGAGGACAGCGTTACACCTACTGGGCCTCGTTGCAGTAAGACTGGCACCAGGACCGGACTTTTTGGTATCCCAAAAGCCAATCATCATCTCCAGGTGCCAGGACGTCGACCAGCCACGTCCGCGAGAAGTTTAACAGGAAGTTGCCGTCAGCCGACGCGTTTTTCGCAGGCATTTATGCGCACGCGATCCGTGTTTTCGCCCTCAAGTCAGAGCACCCTCAGTGAGGGCAACTCGATGTCTAGGGCAACGTCTATTCCGGTTGACCCGAAATCACATGAGAGTCGGATGAAGCCAGAAATCCGGGTGAAGAAGGAGCCATGCCAGGTGAAAAAAGAGGCGGAGGACTCGATTCGGAGTCCCATCCATCAGCGCTTTAAGCACGGCTCCCCGGTGGAGCACCCCTCGTTGAGCCCGCGCGTGCTCTCTCTGCTAAACCGCACGGGGAACCAGCATCTTACGGAGCTGTTCACCCGCCAGGAGATCGACATCGAGGTGCTCATCCATATGACTCTGGAGGATCTGGCTGCGCTGGGCGTTCGCGGCGCCCGAGAGATCAAAATTGCCATGCAAATCATTCAGTTGGCCAAGCAATTCTTTTAATTTGTTTTTGTCCTTCCATTTTTTATAGCCTTTTTAATGTTCTATGTCATGTGTACTTTAATAATTATGTGCGTTTATAATAAATGTTTAATGTATGGATTTCAATGGGACTTCTTTAATTAATGGGAAAATCTGCGAGCTAATCAGCTTTCAATCAGACTTTATAATTTACTGAATTTATACATTTTTGATGTTCGGACAGAACTAAAGACATTAGTTTGCCTTTTTAATTATTAAATTAAATTGTTTACTCTTTTTTAGTTATTATCTTGATATAATTGATTTCATTATTAAATATATCATCAAACCTTTTTAAATTAATAGTCCAGCCCTAGATTTAACCGCCCAAGCGAATATGTCCAATCGATTTTTCACTTTATATTGGCGCCATCGATGTTTTCAGCATCACTAATCTCTCAGAAAACATTCAATTAAAATAACGGTCATTTAAGTACCTCGGGACCTCCTACACCTGTACTTCATTTTTAAGAAACATGTTTTTTAATTCCCCAAATGTTCTTTTATTCTGTGGCATTTAAATTTTTAAGCTATCTTTATTCGAATATTCGAACATCGTTATCAACAAAAACATCGAAGCACCTCGGAAAACATCGGTAAAAAACATCGATGTTCGATGCATCACTAACTACCAACACGTGTTTGAACGGCAGAACCGCAGTTTTCGTAAAATATCCATATTTTTATTCATAAAAAACCATGGGCAAAGTGAAAGTAGAGCGTTCCGATGATGCTGACGCATCCGTGCAGGGCGATGTTACCATCAAGGAGGAGGAGACCTACGACGACAAGCTGCTGTTTGTGAATGCCATTGCCAAACCAATGGCAGGTAAGAAACTGGCCAAGAAGTGCTACAAGCTGGTGAAGAAGGCGATGAAGCACAAGACTTTCCTGCGTAATGGCCTGAAGGATGTACAGACTCGCCTGCGCAAGGGAGAAACTGGGTAAGTCCATCCGAAATCCCAAATAGAAGGAAATAACAACTAATGATTGGTTTTCCTCGTTTAGCATTTGCATTTTTGCTGGCGATGTGACTCCCGTGGACATCATGTGCCACCTGCCGGCTGTGTGTGAGGAGAAGGGCATTCCCTATGCCTACACGCCCAGTCGAGCGGATCTGGGAGCTGCTATGGGCGTCAAGCGCGGCACAGTTGCCCTGTTGATCCGGCAGAACGATGACTACAAGGATCTGTACGACGAGATCAAGGAGGAAATGTCTGGGTTGAATGTTCCCGTCTGAAGAGAGACTTCCTGTAGTTGTATTTTCGTTTGCTAATTAAGGACCCATAGTTAAGTTAATACAAGTTTGCTTAATAAACGCGAGCAAAACATAATTTTTTACTCTTTTGAAATACTATTTCAAAACCAACAAAAATGTACAGTACTTTTGTACAGTTTTTCGAGTGAATTAAAAACATATCGAAATTACTTTGCTTTTCTTCAAATTATTCTCAATATTTTATGTCTTGATAGAAAAATAATTTGAAAGCCATGGTTTCCAAGTTACTCTTTAAACTTTTCGTTCAGTGTTCGATGATAATGATTCCATTATCGTAAGATATATCAAAAATATTCTTCAAAAGTCCGATAGTAAAAACCAATTGAAGAGCTAGATCCAAAGTCCTACAATTCCCAAATAATAACCAAACAACCTAAAATCTGAAAACTCTTTAGTAAAGACGAATTCAAAGTTGAGATTCAGGAACACGCTGACCAAAAAAAGTTTGCTTTCGATTTTTTTTCTGTCCCTTGGGGATCTTTTTTTAGTTTTCTCTTTTTTTTTGTAATTTCTTTTTTTTATAAGGATTTTCAGCGCTGCAGCTGGGTTTCATATAAATGGGGTTTACATATACAATACAGTTTTTGAAATGGGAAAATTTTCATTAGTTCGATTTTTCTCTATGAAGAATGTGTGTTTAGGTGTGTGTCTGTTCTATTTATTATTGTTTTTAGTTAGTTGGTTTTGTGTCTAAATTTACATATAATTTAACACTAAGTGAGAGTCGGTGTCTGGTGTATATATATTTCCTAGAATATCTTTTTTAACAAACATGACATATGAGAAGTGTAGTGGCGTGGAGTGGGCGATGATGGATTATTTAAAAGTACAATTTCTTGCGTTTTATTAAATGTAAATTTCGTTCTTTTTTCCTTTCTTGGTTAAATTATTACAGTTATATATAAAGTTAATATGTATATATGCTATATCCAAGTCGCTAGCCAAAAATACTACGATAAAACTCAAAGATCGATTAAATATATGTACTCTCTTATTGAAAAAGGATTCTCATTTATTTTCGTTTTAAATGTAGTGGGCTTCTTTTTTTGTATATTTTTTTATAATGTTTTTAGGGGGATGCTAGGATGCGCAGGGGATATGGCTGCAGGATGGAGGGGCTTCAACAATCGTAATATAATTTACACACTCACATAGACAAGTTATGGGGGGGCGGGTTCGCAGGCAAAAAGGAACAAATATAACTCGTGCACAAAATGTTATTATTTATATGCATATCTAAATATATATATATAGGTAGGTGTAAGTATATGTTTAATTCGTACACAAAAAGTTTCATATATCCCTTATAGCCATTAATTAAATGTATATATAATAGGTATATATAATCTGAAGGACAATAATTTATGTATTTTTGAGTGCGTGACAAAATTTAATTTTTTTTAATAATTTTTTTTCTCTCTTTTTTGTTGTTGTTGTTAATAATATATAGTCGTCGTCAACGTTTGCTGTACAAAATTGAAAAGTTTTACAATTTAATAACTTCGAGAATAATTAAAAATTACAAACAAACAAACTGAAGGCCTAAAAAAAATACAGAAAGAAATTTACAAAACAAATTTTCTCAAAGCATATAATATATATATCTTACATATCTAAAGCTAAATTTATGCATTCTGCAGTTTTATAGTTATTACAATAATTATCTTTTTTTTTGCTTTTTTATATATTCATTTGTTTTTGTTGTTTTTTTTTTAAGCTTTTTATATATTTTTTTGTTCAAGAGTCTCTAATCGGTAAGGTTTGCTTGCGTGTCTGGGTAGAGGCTGTGTGGCTGCTCAGAGCAACCCATTGGATACAGGAAGGAGCAAGGATGCGGACTACTGGTGGACAGGGAGCACAACAACACATCCCAGCAGCTGCGGCATTTGGGCAAAGAACTTTTTTTTAGTAACCCTACTAAACATTAACTAAATTGGTATTTATGTATATTATTAATTAATTATAATAATTCACACGTTGAACTTAAGGCTACCGTAATTAAATAATTTGCAATTTAAACGAAAGCAAACAATAATAAGGATATAATAGGGATATAGGGGGGCACAACTATAATTAAGAAGCAGTTCTTTTTCGTGTTTTTCGCTTTTTCCTCTGTTTTCCCAATGTCTGGGGCATTTTTTTACGTTTTTTTTTATGTTTGTTCAGCTAAGAATTTTGCAATTTTTTTTCTAGTTAATTTTCTGTTTTTTTTTGGTTTTGTATTTTTTTTTAGGTTTTTTTGTTTGTTTTTTTTTTTTTGCATTAGGTTAAGACCCGTTTATGCCACAGCTTGATGAGATGTTGTCGCTGCCGCCGCTCACTGAAAATAATTGTAAAAACCGGTGGTGGCCTGTCCCAGTTCCCTTATGGCTGCAAACGGATCCTTCTCTAAGAGATCACCGCCTCCGCCGCCTGCCTGCGAGGGCTTTCCGCCACCGCCGACTCCACCACCTGTAACAGACCCTGCCTGACCCTGCGATTGCCCCGGCGAAGGTCCCGCGTTGTTACCTCCACCCACAGCCTGATGTCCCTGGCTCAGCACGGCCGCATATGTGGTGGCCGCCGAGGACGAGCCTCCTCCTGACGATTGCTGGTGCTGATGATGATGATGGTGATTACCGCCAGCCTCTGAGTGGGACACGATGCTGGGCGGCAGGGCCTGAAACAGATCCACATCATGACCGCCGCCACCGCCACCCTTCATCGCATTAAAATTGTTGTACAACAGTCCGTGCATGTGATCCGAAGGCTGTGACTTGACCGAATGATCCCCTACCATTGAATTGTTGGCCTGGAAAAGGGCTTCTATCAAATTGGCGCCTGTATCAAGGCCGGGCATGTTGTAACCGCCTCCGATGCCATTTCCAGCCAACGCTTGTCGCCGGTATAGAGGTACCGAGCTGTTGCCATTCATCAGCAGGCCGTTGTTGTTGTTGTTGTTATTGTTATTGTGGTTAGAAACTCCACCACCTCCTCCTGCGACACCGCCACCGCCTCCCATGCCCATGGCAGCAGCGTTGTTCAAGCCAACGTTGTTGTGCATGTTGAGGTTATTGTATGGCTTATCATTGAGCAGAGCATTGCCAGCTGGAAAGGAATAAAGCAAAATAAAGGGTTTATAAGAAGAGAATTATCGGATCCTCGAGGGGTTATTGAAGTTTTTGAAAAGTTGCTATAACTTTTCGGCAGTAAATACATTTTTTTCAAATCTGTGGAATCCCAAATAGTTAATTAAATTTCTTGTTTAAGCCAACATCTTCTCTTTCTCATGTTCCTTTTAAAAACTAAAAAAATTGGCTTAAATATATATATAATTCCTACTTTCTACAAGAGCAATAACATTTATTGCAAGTGGGCTATTTTCTTACACAAAATCAGGATCGAATTTTGCTTATATAGGAGAGAGGCAATCAACGACCCAACAACTTTATCTTCACTAATAATTATACGAAAAAAAAGTATCATAAAACACAAAACTTGTATAAGGTGTCAGTCAGAATTCTTGAGAAAAAAAAATGGGAAACAAGTGATCCGATCCGATCCTTTATATCCGTGTTGCCTTACCATTGCCCATAAAGTTCGTGTTGCCACTGCCATTGGGCGGTGCCTGGTGTAGGCCTGGTCCAGGTCCAGGCCCCATATGATTCGGATAGAGCGGTCCTGGTGGTGGCTTCAGCTGTTGCTGCTGCTGCTGCTGCTGCATCATGGCAAATAGACGACTTTGCTGCTGCTGCTGCTGCTGGAGATCTGCGGCATTGAGTCCATTGGCCAGCGGTGGCGGTGGACCAGGAGCATTCCCAGCTCCCGCCACCATGCCCAGCACATCCCGTAGAATGGGCTGGGCAATGTCGTTAGCTCCATTCATGATGGAGTTGAAGACCAGATCAATCTGCTGGTTAAAGTTCTCCAGCGGCGGTGAAGCGTCTACGGACTGCTGTTGCTGCTGTGGCGGTGGCTGCTGCTGGCCCTGCTGTGGATACATCATGGGATACTGCGGTCGCTGCACATGCGGATTATTCAGCATGGGATTGTTCACCATTTGCTGCTGCGGCGGCGGCGGGGGCTTGTGTTGCTGCTGCTGTTGCATCGAGTTCATCACCTGGCGCAACATATCCGCAAATTTGTTGGCTCCCTCCTGGCCCACCGTTTCCAGCAGTTTGAGATACCACTTGTACTGCTCCTCCTTGGGATTGAAGGCCATCTCATAGATGCTGACATTGGGGGGCAGTAGGTCATGGGTCAGGGGACCACCGAAGCGCATGGAGCTCGGCGAGGGCTGCTTCCCAGCACCGTAAATGAAAGGATTTGGCGGTGGCTGCTGTTGTGGCGGCTGCTGCTGTTGCTGAGGCAGCGGTGGGGCTCCCGTATTGTAGCCACCGCCGCTTCCATTATGCCGCAGATACGGCGGCGGCGGTGGTCCGTTCTCCATGGGCGACATCGGTCCATTGGGCACACTGCTGCCCCTCTGCAGCTGCTGCTGCTGAGACGGAGGCGGTGCCTGGCCGGGTCCATAAAGCTGATGATGTGGCGGGGCCTGGCCGTGATTATACAGCGTCTTCTTAGCCAGGTAGCCCAGTTCGCTGGGATTCCTCAGCAGCTGTTGGGCGGCTGCCGAGGCATTTGGCGGCGGCGGAGGAACACTTCCACCGCGCAGCGGAAGTGAAGGATTTGCATTGAGCGGTGGGGGTCCGGGACCGCGCCCGGGAGCACTCACTGGTGGCGGCTGGGGCTGCTGCGGCTGCTGTTGCTTGTTCGGTGGCAGCACGCTCCACGGATTCGTTTGTGGCGGCGGACCCCAGAGACTGGCGTTGGGATTCTGTGGCGGCTGTTGCTGTTGTCCCGGTCCCGGGCCTTGATTCTGACCCTGTTGCGGTGGCCGCCAGTGCTGCATGGCCGGATATTGTCCGTAGGGTGGCGGCGGTGGCCCACCTCCTCCTCCTCCGCCGCCTCCACCAGCGCCTCCTGGTTGCTGAACGGGCGGCGGACCACCAGGTGGCATGCCTCGTAAATGTGGTGCTGGTGGCGGCGGTCCACGCATGCCCATGTGTCCCCCGCCGCTTCCACCACCACCAAAGTGTGGTGGTGGCCCTGGTCCAGGTCCTCCGGGACCTCCTGCCCCAGGACCACTGCCAGACTTCCCGCCAACGGCCGCTGCAGCAGCCATCATCGCCGCCATGTGCGTGGAGTACATGTGCGAAAGCTGTTGATTGGCCGCCATTGCAGCTGCCATTTGGTTCATCTGATGGGCGGCAGCCGCTGGTCCCGGACCAAGCATGCCGGCTGCCGCAGCGGCAGAGGCAAAGTGTGCCGGTGGACCCGGACCTGGTCCGTGGCCGCCGACGCCGCCATGTCCGTGCTGGGGTCCGTTCAAATAGAGAGCAGCCTGCTCGCGCAGATACGCCTCTGGCTGCAGGGCACGTGGAACGAACTCGGGGGCCAACGGGTTCAACACGTAGCCACGCTTCAGCTCCACGCCGTCCAGCTGAGAGCGTAGATTCGACCAGGTCAGACCGAACAGCGACTTGTGCTCGTCACAGATCTCGATGAAGCGCTCCCACACCTTCCGGCAGCGTCCGATGGAACACAGGGCAACGGGATCACCCACCACGGCCACCAGAGACTGGGCACGTGTAATAGCCGTATTCAGCAGTTTGGAATTGCTCAGGAAACCATAGTCCGTGTCGGCATCCCCAATGCTGGCCGTAGAGGAGGCTGTAGATCCGCCCGAAGCGCCGCCCTGCGGCATGCAGGTCCGTCGCGTGCGTACCGTGGAGAGGAATACCGCCCGGAACTGTTTGCCTTGGACATTGAGCACTCGTTCCACGGATATGCCACCCATGCGTCGTTTTCTCAGCTCCGAACGTATGCGGAACACCTGATCCGCGTACGGCGTCATGATACCAATGCTGGTATCGTTCAGCTTGCCCCAAGCACTGGGCCAGCGCTTTCGGAGTTCGGAGACGCGTTCCACCACCTCGTAGACCTCAGCGTTGTTGTAGAATGCCGTCGAATTCTTATCCTGAACATCCTCGCCACGAGTGGTGAAGAAGGTCAGCGGGTAGAAGCGTTCGTGCCGCGGCTGCTTACCGGAAGCCACCAGCTTCTGTTCGTAGAAGAGTTCGGATGTGAAGCGGATGATGGCCTCGTGGGCGCGATAATTCTCGCAGAGCAGGATCTTACAGGGGAAGTTGGAGGGATAATGATCGTACAGGCGCTCCAGCAGCGAAATGTGCAGCTTACGTTCCTTGGCAAAGGCGGAGAACAGCTCTGGACTCATCTGCATGTGATCTCCGGCCAGCACAATCCTCGTTGAGTCATTGGCCAGTGCCAGGGGCATTATGGCCTCGCACTCCATTGCCTGTGCAGCTTCGTCCAGGAAGATGTGCGTGAAGAGACCTTTGGGCAGACCCAGAGTGGCCAGCTCCATGCTGATGCTAAGCGTTACCACCACAATCCTATGCCGCATTATGTCCTCCACGCTGGGCCGCTTAAAGTTGCCAACGCCATCGGTGATGCAGTATTTCTGTACCACCCCGTTCACCGTGGCGGACCAACGCTTATGGTAATAAACTCTCAGCGGCGTGGCCTCCTCCAGGCCCTCCTCGATCCACGGATGCAGGTACTCCTTAATGTACAAATCGGCCGCCGAATTCGAGTGCGTACAGATGAGGATCTTGGCCTCCGGCTGGGCTAGCAGCTGCTTGATCGCCTGGGCCAGCGTGTAGGTTTTTCCCGTGCCAAATGGTCCAATGAGCAGGATTGGCGGCAGCTTGATGCTCAGCGCCGTGGTGATAGCATTCACCGCTTCCCTCTGCTTGGCATTCAACTTAGGCTCACAGGCATCGGCCCACTGCTTCTTCGGCGTCCAGGGTATGCTCGGCTCCAGTTCCGTGGCAGGAAAGATGAGTCGGAAATCGGTGATCTTGTCCACGGCATTGTGCCACTCGCAGTAGGGCATTCGATTTAGCTGGAACTGTATGTCCACGTCCAGTTCCGTGTCCGCCTGCAGAGACATCGCCTCTACGCACTTGGCCGACAGCTTTAGGTAGATCACATTCTTGCCTTTGTCCTCGATCAGAGCCTCGTAGACTGGACGCAGCTGATCGGGGCTAGTTTTTGAGTCTGGTTCCTCTGGCTTCGAAATGTACACGCTGCTGCAGTTGGAGAGAATTAGGCGTCCCGGTGATGTATCCTCCGAGATATCCTTGCCCAGGCGCATCAGAGCAAACAGTTCGCCAGCCAAAGAATATTTTGCTGTGCTCGTGGCCATCCCAGCCGGTGTTAGGATATAGTTGGATGCCACCGTTAGACGCGTACGCACATTATATCTGGCAATTTGCTCGTAACGGGCTATCTCCTCCACCGACAACAGCTCATGGATGCGGGATCGATAGTTGTTCTGCGTCAATCGCTTCTCCACAATCGTTGACTGGGTCAGCGTAAAAGTGGCCGCCCTGGGGCAAGGATATCGCTCCAGCAGTTCCCGTTCGTGCTCCAAATCGCTGAGATACGCCTCCGTCTTCAGGTGGGTGCCAATGGTGGTCTCAAAACGCGTGAGCTGCGTATTGGCCACATCCCAGCGCGTGGCCGAGCTATTAATAATGTCCCGCTTGATCTCCTCAATCTTCTCCGCATCGTTCACGGGCAGCACGTCGACGCAGAGATGCCGTACTAGCAACGGCTCCTGGCCCACATCGAAGCAGATGGCCTGCCGAAAAGTTCCATAGATCTCCGTCTGGAACTCCACGGTTATTTCGTGACACAACGTAGGGGAGGTCTCATCGCCACCGCCTTCTGACGAACTGCTGCTGCTACTGCTGCCTGCCACCCACTCCTGATCGGACTTTAGCTCCATGCCCGCCTCTGTGGGCTTGGTCATCCTAATGGACTTCAAGGCAAAGTGATTCCGATGGGCATCCTGCAGCAGGGCTATCGCTTTCAGGGGCTTTTTTGTTTCCAACTGGAAGAGCCACTCTCGTTTCGAGGTCTTCGAGCTGATGCTGGTGACCAGCTGCTGCTCGCACCGCGCCTCCATGTCCGGCACCCGCTCGCACATTACTCGTTCCGGTGCAGTGGCCTGGATCCATCGTTCTAGGACCTGTTCCGTGTACGACTTGCCATACAGCTCCTTCTCACAGGCCTTTTGCACACGCATACGGCGATACTCGAATCGCTCCTTCCACTCGTTCAGCTCGTCCTGGCCATGGGCCTCCACGCATTGGGCCCCGTAATGGCAGGTGTGCGCCTCGCTAAACGTCTCGCAGAGGGAATAAGTGTCCAGGGTGTAGCCACGAGGCGGTGGTCGCCACTTCCAGTCACGGCCTAAACGAAAGAACGTTAGTTTATTTCTACTTCTTCCGAGAGATGGAATATTCATGTTTTTTTCAGTTTTTTAAGCAAGTCTTAGGTGTTGATTCATTATTAAAATGTATAGATTTCATTAATAAGATCTTGAAGTTAAAGTTTGAATTTCTGTTTGTGTATTGATGTTCAATAATGGCTATCTGGGGTGTCTTTGAAATCGATTTGGATTTTAAAATGTGCTTAAAATGTGACTAGAAGCCTTGAATGTAATATTTCCTTTATCGTTTTTTTTTTATTTTCAAATCCACAGCCAAATGTTAAACTATAGAAACTGCTCATCTCACAAAATAAGAAAAGGAATTATACAATTGGAATTCTTTGTGCTATTTTTAAAACGCACAAATGCATTATACTTTCAACTATAACCGGTCAAAACTGATTTTTTAGTTTTTAGTCAATGTGCTTTTGTGTTTATCCCTAATTTAATTTAATTAATTTAACAAAAATATAGAAATAACCTCTTAATCTTCTTAGAAACCAATTTCTTTACTTTAAATCTAATAGAAAAATTCAATCGTTAATTCCAAGTTCTCAATAAATTGAAATTATTCCTCAACCTAAGTCTAAGCCAGCACTCCTTGTACCGTAACTCCTCCGATACTCACCCTCATCACTCATGATCACCTTCTGATGAGCCTCGGTCTGGCAGTGCTGTCGCAGCTCGTTTCGCGTCTGGAAGGTAATAGCGCAGTAACTGCAGGTGGTAGATGGCGCTGCCTGGTCGCCCCCATCTGAGCTGGAGCCATCACCAGAGCCCGTCTGATGCTTGCCGGCTGTTAGTTTCATGGCCGCCAGCAGATCGTTAGTCTTGTGGAGGCTGGTGCTGGAGCTGGACATGGTGCTGCTGCTGCCAGTGCTGGAATTACTGCTGCTGCTCGCATAACTGCCGGTTCCATTGCCATTCTGCTGCTGTTGCTGCTGCTGTTGTTGTTGCTGCTGCTGTTGCTGCTGCTGTTGCTCTCGCTTCTTAAGACCCTTGTTGCTAAGCAATTTGCTGTACTTGTCCAACGGCAGATTATTGGTGGCCCAATGATCCAGCTTGGTGTCCAGTATAGCCATCTCGTCTTCGAGACGGGCGTGCGGGATCTTTTGGGCCTGCGCCTTGTGCTGGCCGTTCATGATCATCTGTATGATGGACTTGTACCGTTCGAGAGTCTTGGATATGTCCGAGTATATTTGTTGGCCGCTCAACTCATTGATCCATTTGCTCAGGAAGACCTCAGCATCCTAGTGCAAGAAAACAGGCATTTATAGACATTTGTTAGAGTTAAAACCAATGGAAATACTCACCCCGTACTTGTGCATCTTAAAGAGGGCGTGGACAAGCCAACGGCGTGCCCTGGAAACGCTGGCCAGGCACTCAGTTTGCTCAGAGAGCAATGTGAGCACCTTGTAAGCATCCGCCAGGCAGCCCTCGAATTTACCCAGCTCCAGGAGGCACTCGCAACGACCCAGCAGGCAGGCAATCTGTTGATCCTTCTGCGCTCGCGTTGTTCCACTGCCGGAAGCGGGCGTGGTTATGAGCTGGTCGTAGAGGGCCACCGCACGGGCCCAGCTCCGACGTCGGACCATGTCGTGGGCCTGCATTTCCTTTTCGGCGGCCATTGTGTGTGTGTGTTACTGGATGATTCTCGTGGCTTTTTGTTGGTTACTCATGGATCCTTTGGATCCTTCTTGTCTTGATCGCTCGTCTAAGTTCTAGGTTGATTCTATTCATGGAAACGAATTTGCTTTTACTTATTTGGCTTAAATTATTATGGTTTTATTTGTACTTACATAAGTTAACAACTTTTCGGTTGGTTAAATATTAAAGAAATCTGTTTGCGTTTTTTTACAATTCATTATTTATATACTTTTGTGGGCATTATGTTTACTGGAAATAAAATACAAATATTACATATTAGTTGTTTTGGATATTTATGGTTAATGTTATTTAAACTGCAGATTTACTGCGTTTAATTTAATTAACTTTCTTTAGTTATTATTTATATTTTATATATTTTATTTAATGATTTATAAAGTCAATAAGTGTAGTTATTATTTATTATTATTTATAGCAAATACTCATTGGTAGTTTCTCACTAAATTGCTTTAGAATATTTTAGCCATTGTAATTTTTATATAAAGTTTGTAGTGCCTTGGATCTATAGTTCAGAGAACTTTCTTTTGGATAACTTTCCTGCGCTAGGGGAGAAGTTTTCCCCTTTATAGAGATCTTGGGTCTGAGATCCCTTTGTTTTAATTATCACTTCCTAGTTGCTGAGCAGTTATTGAATCCAGATTTATAATCTAGATTACTTTGGTGATAAGTGGCTCTTCTTCAGTGTTATTTTCTAGAGTTACCTAAAGATCAACGAACCATCATCTTCCCAAGTTTGACCTTCTTTCTAAAGATTTACCATCGCCGAGTCCCCAAAGCAAATAAATGACTATGGATCTCTGCTTAAAACCAAATTGTTTGGGGCCAATAACAGAAGTTGTTTATAAATGTACACACATATCTCCCGGTGGGTCGATTGGTCGGCTTATCGGATCACAAACAATTGTGTATATATTCGGATTTTTATGGAGGGTGCCCGCCGGGTGTACAGGTATCTCGTAAACAATCCAAAGTGCTACTTGCCGTGTGTTCCGTTTCGCGTTTTACACAATTTTCATTCTTCTAATTCGGTTACGCAAAATTTTCATAAGAGTAATTTTCACTCTCGCACCGGCCACCACCAGCAACCAGGCGGCAGGGAAAACAGAGGAAAAACAGTGGGTTGGTGGGGGGGAAACCAAGTGGCTGCCGAGAACATACGCACTCGAAAGAAAGCGAGAAAATTTGCAAGCATAATTAAAAGAAATTTCAATTTGCTTCTTTTTCGTTTCTTCTTTTTCTTTTTGGAGGTGCTTGCTCTCGGTTTTTTCTGCTACTTTTTTTGCGCTGTGTGTGTGTGAGTGAGTGTGTGCGATTTGTTATTGTGCGGTTTTTATTTATACGCGGCGAATAGGGAATTATTTACAATTAAATGGCGATCCGTGTGGGTTGTAGGCAAAATGCAAACACAGAATATTCTTCGGCTATTATTTAATGTTGTTTTTTTTCTCCGCTTTTACACTTTTTTTTTTGTATACATGGACGATTTTCTTCCTTAGGCGTTGCGTTCTCAGCCGCTTGCAGCCGAAATGAGAGCACATTTCTTGATCGATTCATGGCTATTCCAAAGTTTATGCTTATGGGCTGCTATTAGGCGTATATAATTGAGTTTTTCCACCATGCACGCGAAATAAGGAGGATTTATTTTACCATTTTTCTGCTTTTACGTGCTGAAACAGCAGACAGTTGACGGTGTTGGGCAACGCCTGAAGCTCTCGCTGCCGAGTATCGCATGTGGCAAAAATAATTTGCTTTTCACGCGGTTTGCCAAAATATTTGGATAATAATTTCCAGCAATTTGCTCTACATCACATTTTTTGGCTATTTCTCCTGTATTACGTCCAGATATATGCACAAAACGAAACGCGATTAATCGGCTGTCTGCGATTTCCAACATTGAGCTCCCATTTGACAAAACAACACTGACATACACGATGATTCTGCCATATGAAATATATATATGTATATTTATGCATATATGTATATATTCCATTTTTTGCAAATGCAATGCACTTTTATCTGATTAGTCGGTTATTTTTACAGCTCGTTAATCATTCTGCATGGCCAGAGCAGCAGACGATTGTGGGTGCACATTTTCAAGGCAATATTTGCTAGTCGGCTGTCACTTTGCGAATTGGAGTTACCCAATTTGATTTTTCACTAGCCCTTACGCTCTGCTATTACCTTTGCACTTATTCTTATTGTTTATACACTACGGCTAATTATATTTTACATGGTTAAGCCACAAAACTATGAGAGAAAAAATGCACATCTGTGGATGTGGATGAGTTTTGAGTAACGCCGAAAAATATTTTGACATTATTTTTACTCATGCGGTGGCGCCATTGTGAAAAACTGTAAAATTTAGAATCCTTATAATTAATAATTATTACTTTAAAAAAGAGTGAGAATAGCAATATACAAAAAAAAAAAACAGAAAAAGACTTTCTGTACGATTTAAAAAAAATACAATAATAAAATTTTGCGAAACTTCACCCCGAGTACGAACGTAAATAAACAACGTAAAGTAATCTGCAGTGTTGGCTTATGCTTTCATTTAATGCAAAGATTATTTCAGAAATAATTTTAAATATTTTAAACAAAATTTGTTATATTAGGATGTAATTTAGGCAATACTTTATTATTAATATAAAATCGTATGAGTTTCATTAAGAGTTTGGGGATAAAACCGGCTTTATTTGTCATTCCATTCATTTCAGAATCCAACTGGTTTTTATGACAAGGAAGATATTGACAAAATAAGTAAAAATTCAAAAAATATGAATTTATAAATATTATATAATTTCAAAATAACACTGCATTACGCTCTGTTTTATAATATTTTATTGTAATTTATAATCACAATTGTTTAAAGTAATTAAACAAAATTAATAAACATTGGAAATGGGTCCCCAAATACTGCAGAACATTCTAGACTTTCTAGAAATGCATAAAAACAATTATAAATAAAAAAAAGTAAACCTTAAATAAAATCCGTAATATTAAGTTAGTTTCAATACACTGCAGTTTTTTTATTCGAAACACTATTTCAATTGATTTACGTTGAATACAAGCCGGTCACGTCTCAATGTTCTCTTTTGTGTGGCGGCACATAGACTTGCTGCTGCTGCTGCGCCTGGCGATCCCCGCCGCGGTAACGTGAATGTTGCTGTTGTTGCTGCTGCTGCTGTTGATGCAGTTGTTGTTGCTGCTGCTGCCGCTGTGGAGCATTGCTCAGCGGCCTGTTCTGAGCATCCGTAATGGGCAATATGTCCACCTGGAGCACCTCCTCGTGATTTCCATAGCCCAGAAAGAAGACCACGCAAGTCTTTTCCGAAACACCTGTGATCTCAGCCTCGTAATACTGAAAGAATTATTGGATTAGCATTATCCACTTTGTTGTGGCAGGATATACTCACCCTTCCGTCATCCCAATACTTGGCCATGCACAAGTCTCCCCGCTGCCACATCCAGGCTTCGCCAGGCGTCATCCCATAGTGCTCCCTTGGCGCTGCCTGTGGCGCAGCCTGCTGCTGAGGATGGGGAACTGAAGCTGAAGCTGACGCAAAGGGCTGCGTTGAAGGCGCCTCCTGATTGGGCAGTCCCACACCCTGGCTCTTTAAAAGGCTCATGGCAAACTCGTTGGCCTCCTTGCTCTGGAAGCCCATAATCTTGCTGGGATCGTATGTATATCCATTTGCCAATTGACTATAGTTTTGATGGGAATGATTCCTGGTATTGTGATGCTGCTGCTGTTGATTCTGTTGAGTTTTCTGAGTAGACTGAGCCTTTTCCGGCTTCTGAGTAGCCAACTGTGCTGGCTGCTGCTGATGGCTTTCCACTCCTGTTGCCGTTCCCGTTCCTGATCCCGGCTGGGTACTGGCCTGTCCCTGGTTGCCTCCCTGCCGGCGACGATTCTCTCGCTTTGGCGCACTGCTCACCTTGAGATTAGCCGTCTCTTCGGTTACCTTGCTCAAACGTGCATTGAAATCCTCACCAGAGTTGGTTGAAGGTTTGCTAGATGCACTTGTGGCGTTGAATACATTGGTGCCTGCCTGCGGCTTACGCTTGTTTGCATTCGCATTCCCATTCTCTCCTCGGGTCGAACCTCCGCGATTGTTGCCACGATCGCTGCCACGACGATTACCGACGTGGTCTTTTCCATTAGTTGCTTCTTGGTCGGCTTTCGCATCGGCATGGCTCTTGGCTGGCGCGTTATCCGGTCCATTGCGCGTTGAGGTTTTCACATTAGTGGCTTCCGACTTATTGCGTCCAGCTCCTCGTTCATTGTAGGCACCACCTCCACGCTCTCGGGGCGGTCTTTCTTCCCTGGGCGGCCTCTCCTCACGCGGTGGTCTTTCCTCTCTCGGTGGCCTCTCCTCTCTCGGTGGTCTGTCATCTCTTCCTCCGCCTCGATTACGGCCGCCGCCCCTTGAGGATCCGCCATGTCCACCGCGATGGGCGGCAAAACTGCTCGAGACATTATTCTCAAATCTCGAACGATCCGCGAACTTTCCGCCGCCGCTGCCACCGCCAAGAGCTGAAGATCTGCTATCGGCATCGCCAAATCGTGAGTTTCCATATTGCTTGAAGGGATTATAGTGATTGGCAGTAGGTGGGGCTGTTGGGGCTGGAGCAAAGGTCTCAGCAACGCTGGCGGCCGGAGTCTCTGTGGCGGGCAGTTTTGTGGTGAGAAAATCAAACAGCGTGGCATTAGCTGCAGGCTTTGCCGCTTCAGCCTCATCCTTGGCGGTGGCACCGCGCTTGCCTTCTCGGCCAGGACGATCTCCGCGTCCCGGGCGACCCATTGGTTCTATGGGACCCACGCCGCCCGCTTCCTTGCGTCGCTTCAAATTGAACAAAGCACGTTCAAGGTTGTTTCTGGTGGCATGCAGGGCACTGCGGGCCTCCTCCTCGCTGAAGCCCTTGTCCAGGATCTTCTTGATGTTGTGATCGACGATATTTTGGCCACCGCCGCCGAAGACCTTCTTGCCGCCAGCCTTCGTTGCCACGGCAATAGCCTCGCTGCGCATGGCATTAAACTCATCATTCTCCTTTGCCGGCTTGTCTTTATCGCCCGACGATCCCAGACTCTTAAAGTTCCGCTCGCGCTCTGCGGTGGTGTCGATTTTTCGTCCGAATGCCACCCAAGGCGGTGGCATTGTGCTTCCACTCAAAGGGCGGCCACTGCGGGCATACTTGAGCATAGTCCTGGCCAGATCCCATTTCTCGTAAAGCGCATCCACCCGGCCGCCAAGAACTTGCAACTCAGTGGCACGCAGCAGCAGGAATCCCTGCATCAGCTGCAGTTTCTCGGCCTTGAAGTAGATCTTAGTGCCAGGCGCCACATTGAGATTCAGCTGCGGCACCGACTCCAACTCCAAGGCCTGAATTGAGTTCTGGCCGTCGCTCAGCTCCAGCTGCAGCAGGCGCGGCGCCGCCTTCGATTCCTCGTTCGCCTTGGGAGCGGCTATGTTCCGAACCCGCTGCACTTGCAGAACAATCTTCCCGGGCAGAGTGGCATCTTCACGCTTTGCGGGCAATGCTCCACCGCCTATGTCGCGGATGTCCCTCTAACAAGTTACAACGCACAATTAGACGGTGATGACGCCGGTTCGCCTTCTCATACATACATTCAATAACTCGGCTATGACTTTCTTCGGGTCCTCGCTGCCAATGGAGGCTGTCAGTGTTTTGAGGCCGTCATCTGTCAGGTGCCTGCAGTAATGGTTAGTCCACTGCCCTCGCCACTGTTTAATGCAAAACTTACCAGCCGCTCTCCTGTAGTTTTTTAGCTAATTCCATTTTTTCATATAAACTTATTTTTTGCAAACCGAATACTGCTAGCGATGGGATGTGTATTCGCTATTGGTGTAGGAAATATCGGTTCCCACCTCTAGTCCATTAGATGTGTACTTCTATCGCATCACTGCCTTTAGTGGTGGGAAAACATCTCCAAAAATGTTCTCTCAATTACCGATTGGGAATATATGCCCATTCTCAATTACCGATTGGAGTAACATATAGAAATATTAATTTGCAGCAAAACAGGCCCATTTTTAAAAATTCATTGCAGCGAAATGGCTTAAGATAGCTTACAAACTTAAATGCCACTAATAATACAACATTTGTGAGTATTAAAAAATATTTTCCTTAAAACAATGTACAGGTATAGAAACTATTAAGAATCAGCGGAGTCTCCTTTAGTTTGCATTATGCATCTTAACTATCACTAGAATCATCCGATATCAGAAAAATAATGCATTCATTAAAGGATAAGTGTCCCCAGGTACTCAAAAGCCTGTTATTTTAATATAATGTTTCCTGAAATTTTATAAAAATTATAAGTACAAGACCATATTTTTAAATTTAAAATATAGATATTTTGTTAAATAATAATGAAAAAAGTTTAAAAAAATGTAAAAAAAACGTGTTAATTTATTAATTAATTTATAGTCACATAGGCAAAACTTACCAAGTTAAAAGTAAGTAAATGAGAAAAAGCAAAATACTTGGGCAATTAAGGCAGTCATTTGGTTGCCAAAGGGTACTAACTTAATAGTTATAATAATATATCACACTACGAGAAGGGATTTTGTAGTTAAATTAATATGATTAAGAATATCGGATCCAAATAGCCAAACACAGTGATCAGCAGCTCATCATCCTGGTCATAGCTAATCATCCAACTCAAGGGAATATCACGGGAGGCATGATAGCCAAAAGGAATTGCATCGATGTTTTCAGTGTCACGCACGAAATATCGATGTGAAGGAATCGCTGCACTGCCATCTCTAAGCTGCCTATAAAAGAGCCGCCGAGAGCGCATATAAATAACGGTTCGCGAGAAAAGCAAAGCGTAAAAACGTACAGAGTGCGCGAAGAAAATTTGCCGAAGTAACGAAAAGTGTCAGAATATCGAAACAAATATATTTTCTAATCCAACATACATATATTACAAATCGAAAGAGTTGCCTGAAACGTATCTGCGGAAAGTGCGAGAGTCTGCCAGAAAGGAGAATTAAGAAGAAAAAATCAGTGACGCGGGCAAACAAGTCATCAGCAATTTATAGAATTTACATAGAATCCAAAGCATGAATCTATCATTCGCTGGCTGCGGATTCCTGGGCATTTACCACGTCGGAGTGGCTGTGTGCTTCAAGAAATATGCCCCGCATCTGCTGCTGGAGAAGATTGGAGGAGCATCGGCCGGTTCCTTGGCCGCCTGCTGTCTCCTCTGCGATTTGCCATTGGGTGAGTCTTTGCGAACGTGAATGTAACAGGGGCTGTGCAAAGGGGGTTTTTGGGTTCTGAGCTCCTCTTAGGAAATTGTAATATAGTAGTACATTTTTTGTAGCTTTTTGTTTTATCTAGCTTCAATTTATTAATTCCATTTAATATTAAAATTGTTAAATATTCGTTCTTTCCTACACGTTTTATGGTTTTTAAAAAAGTTGGCCCCTTTGAAATATTTCTGCTTTCTTCCTCTGGTTTTTTCGCCACTTCTCTCCCCCTTTCTCGAAAACAGACACATACATACTTACTACCTTTGAGTGTGAAACAGCTGACTGCAAAAACAACCACTGGCCAGTTCAGTGACTTTGTTAGTGGGCGGGAGAGAGACGGAGGACAGAGGCAGAGCGAGAAGCTGTGAGGCTCAATATAAAACGCATTGCATTGAATTGATAAGCTTGTTTTGCGTTTGTAGGTCGCTAGGAAGTCAATGGGGGTCTTTTTCTTAATAATTATGTGCTGGTATTTGTGACCGTGTGTGTGTGTGTGCTTGGTGGGTTTGTCAAATTATCGTGGGGGCTCGTCCGTTTGGGGGAAAACTACGACGCAGTTGAAAAACCTAACGAAAACAGAAAAACAAGTTTCATAGGCAGCGGGACAACGCACTTCTGTAAAGCGGCAAGACCGAAAATATTCAGCCTATACAAACACACACACTTACAAGCAATACAGCAACGGGCACGAAAATATGTATAATTTAATAATATTTTATTTTTGGTTATTAAAAAAACAGAATCTTATCTGAATTATAAATGAGTTCCATAATCGTATTAAATCGAATATATAGTATCAGCATGGGATTTATAAAGGTTTTTTAATCTAATTGATAATTAATTTTTCGTCATGGTGACTAGGGTTAATATTAAACTTCCCAAAACCCAAATAATATAAAAAGATACTAGTAACTTAGCCCCATTTGTACCTATACAAACATACATTTTGATCAAGAAGCTGAAGGTCGAGTGCCTATTTATGTATTTGTTTTGCTTAGGAGGCGCGTTCATCGAAAGTCGCCTAGGAATGCGAGGCAAAAGCTGTGCTATTGTGGAATTGGGGCTATATATAACACAACTATCATATATATAGGGCTGTGTAACACGAGTTCTTGTTTTCGTTTCGATCTTTCTGTGTAACGCTTCGTTTGTATCGTGGGTATAAACATGTCAATCAAACTCTGGGGGGAACACAAAACTAGCGAGGGAGAAAAACAAATGTCAGCTGGATTACTCATGGCTACTTTGCAGCAGTATGCAGATCGGCAAGGCTTATCATTTGACCAGGGTAATCGAGTGCTATAATCTGGAATAACGTCAGCAGCAGCAGCGGCAGCGTTCGATCGTTAAAATAATCAAGCGATTTTTTTGTTGTTCCTGTGCCAATGGGATGATCATCACCCCCGGGGCTTAACATGCTCAATTTCCACTGACTCTGCTTTCATTGAAGTTGAAACACAGAAAAAAATAGCTCTAAAATCGTATACTTTTCCTAGAAACCTAAAAATAATCCGATTAAAAAGAGTATTTGTTCTTTAATCAAAGGGAAAGCTGTCTCAAATCTTTCTTTTCACGGAAATAAATGGTTGGAACTGTTTTCAATGCATGACATCATCAATTAATGGAAAGATTCCACGTAAACTTAATTAATCTTGCTCAAACTGAGTTACGAACTTCCTGTATAAGATCTCTAAACGTCGGTGCTCCTATAACCGTCCGATCTGGATAATTCTATTTTGCATCCCCTACCTTTTTTTGTTACTGCATCTACCTGATCCTTAACACCGAACCATTTGCTAGAAAGTTCGTTAGCCCGGCCAGGTGTTTTACCTGCGCAACCAGACTTTTCGCTGCAAGGCCTGTGTACTTTCAGTTGCCACTTTAATTGCCGTAATTAAATTTGGTCGGTTGCATTCTGATCTAGGCCCGTTTAATGATTACTCAGCCCCGGAGCGTGTCTAATGTGGACTTTAAAAGTCGTTATGCCTTGCAGGGGATTTCTCGGGTCCTAAGTACACAACACAGTACAGTAGCGTTTCACCATCAAAAGACGTTTTGTTTCACCGGCAGATTAGATTTGTGAAAGTTGTTACTTGTTTTTCGTGTTAGAGCCAACAGTGGTAGCTATCCTAAATGAAAGAAATGGATCAGTAAATCCAAAGCCCCAGATAATATAAATTTATTTTAAATTATACTCTCTATAGAGTTGAAATTATAGTTTCTTGCTATTTAAATAGCTTAAATTTCTATTATGCTTGCAATTTGCATTATAACCTACTATTGTCATAAATTTCAATTGTCCACGTAATTCCAAACTTCAATCAAAAGGGGGTTATTTAGATATGGTGTTGGAGCTAGTTTTTTATAAGGCCTATTCATTCATGACGATCTTTTATGGGGCCTCTATTTATCAGCTTATATTTTGCACTTCCTCTTTGTTGTTGGTACTCTAACCACTTGAACACGAGCAGAAATGGCATTTTAGTCGCCGATTAGCGGGGACCGCCACGCGAACTGGTCATCGAATCGTATGACGGTACTTCAAACTACAAAATTCACATCCTCCACTGCTGTCACCGTAAAGCTTTTATAACCCCCACTTAGATTATTGGGTTTTTATTTACGATCACGTTGACAAACCTCATCCTGGGCATAGTTACAAAACTATAATAACTTTATAAACAAGCTCCGTTATCAATTGATGAAAATTGCCCTGTTGTGATGGATTCTCCCTGTTATATGTATAGTATTAGGGATCAAAGGGCACTAAACAAATACGCTATATTTCTACATTTCTAAATGCAAATCCGTAAATTAATATTGTTTTTATTTTTAGTGGAAAAGCCAATGCCCGACCTTCAGTAAAGTTCCCACCGCCGACACCCCCGGCTATCTGGAAATTTTTTTTAGAAATCTCAACTGCAATTCATTGTTCGCATGGCGAGCACTTCTTATAATATGTATATATTCATTACTTATCGGTTTGATTTACCTTTATTGGACACATCGTTATCACGGGGGAGTCATGTTTTTTGTGGCCGATTTCCGTCGCCTAAAGTCCAAGTTGAGGGTGGTATCAGATATTCGCTTACGTAGTATATATATTTTTGAATGGCTGTGGTACGATTTCGTTACAGCTGGCAATACAAAAAAAATGAGTCAAGTGCAGTTTAGCTTTCTGAGTCGCACATTGAGTAGCTCTTTGTTTGATTTCAAGTCGATTGCTATCTATCTATCTATATGGCCTGGCCGTAGCTGTGCATTCGATTGACGTATTTTGCATTGGGCTTAGTTTCCTAGTTTCAGATGATTAGAGCACAAAGTAAATACTATGTATATCTGGCTTGCAGCTGGGCTTTACTGGACGTGTTATCAGCTTTGCGGGGTCCTCTATACTCGTTCATGTGGCGTATCTTTCAATGATCCTCCTCCGCTCAATCAATCGCCAATGCAAATGGGGCTGTTCATCATCATTGAAGCATCATTATTGTTGATTGACACAGTTTCTGCGGCACACAAAACTAATCCACGATGACACTTGGTGGCCACAAGCCGAGATTCGTATGGAATCAAATGGAACATGTTATGTTAGGAAGGCTTGATTCGAGGCTTAAGTTTAGAGTAACCTTGTGTATACATTGAAACCATTGAAAGCTCTTGGACATAGTATTCGGATGTTGACCAAGTCATAGTTTTTGGGTATTTTAGCTATTTTTTTCATGATCAATTTCTTAATATTCCAGAAATCTAGAAACTTCTATAACAGAATTCGTGCCTTTCGGCAGCTATAAGAAATTTTCCGTATCCATTGGAATCGAATCGAAAGTAGAAAGCAGCTGAAGAGCAGCAGCTGCATAAGGTTAGAATTCCAGCCAACCTTTCTCCTTTCTTCCCTATCGTCCTCCCAAAAACTACCCTGACTAAAACAAAAATAACGATAACAACATAAACAGAGAGGAAAGCAACCTTTTCGAACGATTCCCCGAGAACTCGCGGCATTGCAATTTGACCTATATAAAGCGCACCCAGAAAAGTTATACAGTTGGGGCAAATAGTATAATAACCACCTGGTGGGATATTTAAATGATATCTATAGTAATTATTTCAATTAATTATAAATTTCTATAAATACTATATTTAGTTTATTAAAGTTATTTTTAAAATTTAAATGGAAATACTCTGCTGCTGCGACATCTGGCAAAACCAATTATTATAATATTTAAAGGTCATAATATAATAATAATTCAAGAAGGGATTAACTTAAAAAAATGTTAATAATATCAAATCGAATGCAGAAATATAAATAAATTATTTTGCGAAGGCAACCAAGACCAGATTTTGAACTCCTTCCTGTTTTGTATAGCAAAATAGGATTCCAAACCCTTAAAAATATATAAGATTTCCCCAATTAGTTTTCTCCTAGAATAAAAGGCTTCTAATATTGACATATGCTATATCGGGAAATTTGAAACAAAGAAGTCGTACAAGTCACAGAATAAACATAAAGACTGTGTAAACATAATTACTGTGCCCACTGTAAACATATGTACGTATGCACGTATGTACGTATGTATTTATGTATGTTTGTTTCGTAAACTATGGGCAAGCGGAAGAAGCAGAAAATTTCATAAATTCTGGTTTTTGTGCTCGTCGAATACAACCACAATATCACGTGATGAGGCCTTTTTTTGTGGGCGAGCGAGATAGGGCCAGAAGAGCAGGAAGGGCGGAACGGGAGAACGCTACATTTTGGGGGTCAGGCCTCGGAAATGGGGGTGTGTGTGTGTGCTTGTGTCGCTCTCTCTGTCTCTGCCTCGTGTTGAAAGTTTGTTGCCTTTCCTTTTGCTGCTGTAAGCAACAACTGCAGGCCTCATGCCACCACTTCCCCTCCCACTTTCTGTTGTGCGCCTGGGAAACTTGTTTATTTATCCATTCAAGTCGAGCCCCCAAAAAGATATTGTATTTTTGGTGCAGCTCTCGTTTGTCTATAAATAGCTTGTGTGTTGTGTTGTCTTGTTTTCCTCTTTTTGTTGTTTACAAGTTCGTTTCGTTATGGTTTCGGTTTGCCGTTATGCCTCCGGCCTCCAAGTTGGGGCGTTAGATGCTCTTGACTTGCGGTTACGTTTGACGTAACGTAAAACGGCACACAAGTGTACGTTGCTGGTTATCTTAAATCTTAAATAAAATGTTTTATTTTTGTATTTTATTGTATATAACTATTTCGACTTTAACTCTATTTATTTCTTATAGTTAAAGCCCAGTTTTCTTGATGATTATTTTATGACTCTTGTTTTTCACATGCACTTTTGTTATTTACCCAAGAAAAGCAAGAAAACAATACGAAAATTAAGAAGGCAGCACGTAATGCGATAGCGTTGTTTATTTGCATTTTCCTCTCTAGTTCATTATTGTTATTGTTGACAAATGAAAGCACTCGGGGCAAAAACAAAATTTGATATGGGATTATGGGACCCCCACGAGTTCCGCCACGGGTTCTTCAGCATGGTTCCAAACTCCACCCTTTATAATAACAAGTAATTGTGTTCAATGTCATGCCGGCTTTAAATAGTTTGGCCCGATAAGCACTCCGACCGGGGGAGTATTATGTCACTTGTTTACTAACTATCATTATTCCCCATTGACTTAATACAGGTCCTAACCTTAGCTTTCGCGAGCTATTCCGCATTTTGATGGCCTGATTTCGTTTTACGTCAATTTTTTGAACGAAAAAAAAAGAAAAGAAAGACAGACGATTCGGATTCCGTGAATATATTCATCTAACCTTATCATTATCAATGCTTTAGGCCTTTCCGCTCCCATCTAATCGAAATATTTGGAAAGTGCTAGCGTGTGGCACTGCCGGGAGGTTGATTTCTTATCAACATATGGTAGGGGCCACACGAGAAACTACTTTTTTTTATGAGTATGTACTATTTGGCATATGTTTCTAGATAGGAAATTATGCAATAAAAAACCTTTTACTATGTTTATTAAGGTATTTACCCAGGGGTAAAGTATTAACCGGAGGTTATGTATATTTTATAGATTTGTTATTGAAAAGATCTGAAATTCTCTTACGAAACACATTTAAATAAAGGAAAAAATTCCATAAATACTACTTTCTTAGTAAAAATATTTATTAAGCTAATGAAAGATTAATTTTTTGACAGAAGGTTTAATTAATATTAGCGTCCTATAAATTTCATCCATTCTCGCATCATACGATGTGGAAGCTACTTATAAACACACTCTATTTTGTTTTTGCGTTTCATTGTTGAGTTCTAGTTATGCCATATGGTGGGATCCATAGTTTCTTATCAGCCCCGTAAACTGTGTTGGGGGTCGAGTAGCAAATAGAACAAAACAAACACCTCCAAACCACTCAAGGTTTGTACGTCATTTCCCCTCCATAACCAGGGCGGGAATAAACGGCACTGCCAAGAGCACCACTTGACCCTTTGGTTGACACAATGACGTAAAAGCCGCGGGCATCATCAGACGTAGATCATCAGAGCAGCAGACGCAGTAAATCGGGGGAAGAGCGATGAGAGATAGCCCATGTGAACCCATGAATATCAATATTATTATTCTATAAGTCCGATTAGCAAGGGTGCCAAATAAACACATTCGGTTTTACCCTATGTCTAAGTTCTAATGACAGTTAAAATAAAAATTAACACATTTCTATATTTAAAATTTGCTTAAATTTAAGCGGAATTACATAGTTAAACTGCGATACAGGGGGCGTGCCCCTTTAAAAGGGAATTCTACGTTTATATAAGGCTTAAAAAAGTTTATATTTACTAATTGCTATTCTTTTCTGTGTATTTTACAGGCAGCATGACCTCCGACTTTTTCAGAGTGGTAAACGAGGCCCGTCGCTATTCTCTGGGCCCCTTCAGTCCCTCCTTTAATATCCAGACCTGCCTGCTGGAGGGCCTACAGAAGCATCTGCCGGACGATGCCCACAAGCGGGTGAATGGACGCCTGCACATCTCACTGACCCGTGTTTATGACGGCAAGAATGTGATCATCTCGGAGTTCGAGTCCCGCGAGGAGGTGCTTCAGGCCTTGCTCTGTGCCTGCTTCATTCCGGGCTTCTCTGGCATTCTGCCACCCCGATTCCGTGGTGTTCGCTATATGGACGGTGCCTTCTCGGACAATCTGCCAATTCTGGATGAGAACACCATTACGGTGAGCCCATTCTGTGGCGAAAGTGATATTTGCCCGAGAGACCAGAGTTCGCAGCTCTTCCATCTGAATTGGGCCAACACCAGTATCGAGATCTCGAGGCAGAACATAAATCGTTTCGTACGCATCCTGTTCCCGCCTCGTCCGGAATTCCTTTCCAAGTTCTGCCAGCAGGGATTCGACGATGCCCTACAATTTCTGCATCGCAACAATCTGATTAATTGCCGGCGCTGTGTGGCAGTTCAGTCCACATTTGTGGTCTCGGAAACAGTGGCCCAGCCCCAGGAGTTCGATCCCGAGTGCAGGGAGTGCAAGAAGCATAGAAAGGTAAGGGCTATATCTATAAACATTTGATTTCAAGACTTTAAATTAAACAAAAAACTTTATTTTCAGGACGCTTTAAGCTCCAATATGCCTCAAACAGTCCTGGATGTGATTAAGGACTGTATTGAACAGGCCAACAAGGGTTTGGCCAACTGGATATTCAAGCATCGCGGCATTAAGCTGCTTTCCCTGCCCGCCACAGTGCCCATGGACTTCCTGCTGGCCACCATTACCAAGTAGGTTTTAATTTTTTCCTCCAAAAGTTTTGGCTTCAACTAATTTCGATATTTCCTTTTACAGAATAACCGCTTTGACGCCAAAGCTGACGAAGCAAGCTAGAATAATGGTGGAGGACTTTATTGTTCAGTTGAATAATGCCATGCAAATACGGCTGCTCAATAAATTTACGGTAAGTTAATTCAATGCTAAAGAATTCCATTTAAAGCAGAGGAACTCAATGCCATGATAAATCAATGAACTAGTTTTTTAACCTTAATGAGAGAAATTGAAAAACTTACAACTGTCTGACATAAATAATCAAACTCTTTTGTCCTCATTCAATGAATTTTTGCTTAACCTAGGAATGCAATCAGTAAATTAATTAAAATTAATTATTCCTCTTGCAGCTCTATGACCAGCCCCACTTTGATGCCACTGGACTCCTGCACTCTAGCCGATTATACGGACCCCGGGTATCCATTCTTGTGGATGAATGGTAAGCCAGAAATAAAAAATACCACAAACTCAAGTTGCTAATAAACAAATCTATTTGAATTTTCAGTGGAGCCACACCCCTGGAGGACGATGTAGATAATTTTGAGCATGTCCTCAAGATGACAACGCATAACGATGCTCTTTATGCCTATTATTACACCGACAGCAATACGAATAAAGTAAAAGTGACCGAAATTTTCGATATGACGGAGCACGATGAACTGGCCACAGATCTTCAGATATATGAAGGTTCCGTCGAGGATCATCCCAATCCACATCAGCACAGCCACAATACCGTGGTGAGTGAGTGGAATGGCGTCGAATCAGGTTAGTATTTCATAAAATAAATCTTCATAAATAAGTCTTTCCACAAATCACAAATCATTATTTGAATCACAAACACCGAAACATTTCTTACAGTACAAATTATGCCTACCGCACCCGAACTTCACGATGTAGCCTTTTAAAGCACTTAAAAACTATATATTAAAATCAAAAAATGAAACGACTATAAAAATGCACGCAATCCATAACATTCAAATTTTCAAATATCATTGGCAGGTAAATGATCCAAAATTTGTAAATCACAAAATTACATTTTTCAATTTCATTTTCCCCGAAATTTGTTATTCTGAAACTTGACTAATTACTACTTTTATGCGCATCCTCTACAGACTTCTTCATCGATGCCCAAACACCGAATGTGGATGAGGACAGTAAATCCATAGCGCCACCTTTTATCGCCCGCCTTGATCTGGAAAGCGAGTCAGATGCTAGTGTCTTCAGTGATCCTGAGGTTGATCAAAGTTTTAGCAGCAGCATTACGCCCAACAGCGATATGTATATAGAAATTGAATGATAGGGAAGAGAGGAGGAGCAGGAGACGCGTACCGTCTCATCATAGGAACTGTAACGAAACATCTCCAAAGCGGCAAAGCCTAGTAGCGTTTCCATTAGTATATGTAACTAGATTTAAGTACGACCAACGTATGTACCTTAACTTAAATTAGCCGTAATGCTGCCATTGTAACATCCGTCAGTTTTGTAAGCGGCAATTAGCAAATAATTGCATTCTTGTTATTATATTCACCTCTCGCATGACATGTAATACATCTTAAAATCCCATCTGTGTTTAAGCCTAAGTTGATAACGTATAAAAAATAAATAAACAAAAAAAAAAAAGATTTTATAAAATGTCTAGTGTTTATATTAAAGGGGGAAAAGAGAAGGTGTTTTTCAGTTTTATATCAAAATGTATATAATAATGTATAAATGTATAAATAATAAATAAATAAATAAAAAACAAATGATTTTATAAAATGTCTAGTGTTTATATTAAAGGGGGAAAACAGAAGGTGTTTTCTAGTTTTATATTTAAAGCCTGTCATAGTAGTTGTATATCCTTAAATACCATCTGTTTTTAAATAATAAATAAAATACAAATGATTTTATAAAATGTCGAGTGTTTATATTAAAGGGAAAAGATAGAATCTGTTTTTCAGTTTTTTTTTTATTAAAAACCTGTCATAGTAGTAATAATAATAAAAATAATAATAATAAAAAAAATAAAATTTAATTATAATTTATTTATTAGTTTTCAAATTGTATAAAATAATGAAGTTTCAATTTAAAGGCAATATCGATAGCTTGCGAATCATCGTTCAAAAAGTAGCGCAATAGGTATCGTTGGTGTTCCATCGCAGTTTTCACATCTCCAACTCGTAGCCGAATTATTGTTTTTTGTTTCCACTAATTAAATTGCAAGAAAATTGATTAAATTGTGCGTTTATAAAAGCGGCAGCTGGGCAGACACACAATGGAGGCGGTGCCGCGTTTGCATATGTTGTGGTTCGCCCTCAAATCGAGTCCCGAGGGCACCTCGTTTGCGGCTCTGAAAAAGGTAAAGAGTGTGTGGAGAGAACGAGAGTGGGAGGAGGGGAGTGAACTAAAGAAAATTAAGAGAGTTAGCAAAACAAAGAGGTGGCCGAATTATAATTAAGTAGCTATCGGCCAAGACCGGGGAAAATTGCGTTGTTTTTAGGGGGTAATACCTTTGGGGTTCCTCTGGGTGCAATTGCATTCTTTGGGGCTCCTCCAATTTTGCCTTTTCACCATTTTTAGGCCTGTCTTTGTGTGGCCGCTGAGTCACCGCCGTCATCTGATTAACAGGCGACCGCCAGACAGCTGTTAAACAAAAAGTTATAAACAAACAATGGTGGGGGAGTAACTGCTACATATATATAGTGTGAATTTTTGGTACTTGTATTTACCTTATGGGAAGCATTAAAAATTTGTGATTTTACCATTTGAGAAACTAAGATAAAAGTTTGGAACCATCTTATTTAACATGGCAAATTGTTGCTTTAATTATTAAAAAAAATAATTACTACATAACTACCTTAAAGGGTGACACAGAAATCTCGATGAAATTATTTAGAAGGTTTTTCTTAAGAAAAAATATGCATAGCTTACTTTTGTATTTTTTTAAAATTGATTTAAAAACTTATTTTTATTTGTTGTATTATTTTCTTATTTCCATTAATTTTAATATTAAATTCAAATTTCTAATTAAAACCCTTTTTTTACAGTACATTGCCGAGTTCTACCATGAAGATCCCGAAGCTTACTCCAAGGAGGTACATGCCTTGGAGACCCTGCGCAACCAGGCCATGCGAACCACCAAGGATGGAGCACCGGTTATGAAGCGCTACTATTGTCAGCTGCATGCCCTACAGAATCGTTTCCCTCAGCTGGTGGATCGCGGCATCTTTACCTTTACGTGGAAGGATCTCTACCACAGTGCCGTGCACGAAGTAAGCGATCTGCGCTTTGAGCGTGCCGCCGTCCTCTTCAACATTGCCGCCTCCCACACACAATCCGGAGCTTCGGTGACCCGCGGCGATGTGGATGGCATGAAGATGGCTTGCACTCATTTTCAGGCTGCTGCCTGGGCCTATGGAGAGCTAAGAGAGCGTTATGCCAATGTCAACAGTGGCGGTGATTTCATGACCCAGGAGCTGCTGGTATTCCAGCAACAGGTGTGCTTCGCCCAGGCCCAGGAGTGCATATTGGAGAAGTCGCTAATTGATAACCGAAAGCCGCATATTGTGGCTAAGGTGACGGCCCAGATTGTGGTTTATTATGGCGCTGCTTTGGCAGCTCTGCTCACTGGTGGAGACGAGGGTCCCGTGGCCCAGGTCATTGATAGTTCGGTCTACAAGCTCTGGAAGAAATACGTTCGCTTCAAGATCAATTATTTGAACTGCATCCTCTACTTGTACCAGGGACAGCATGCCGAGGAGAAACGACAAATGGGAGAGCGTGTGACGCTGTATCAAGTGGGTGTTAAATTAAAATAATCCAAGAGCTTGTACTTAATCTTTTCCTACATTTTTTCAGGCCTCCTGGGATAAATTGGAGGATGCACGCAAAGAGTCCAAGGGTCTGCCCGACCAACGAGAAATAAATGAATCCCTCAGCTTCACTGCTGATGTCGTGGAGGCAAAGCGTAAGAATGCCAAAAACGAGAACGAGTTCATCTACCACGAAGCAGTGCCGGAACTCTCCACCATTGCCGCTGTCCAAGGTGCCAATCTGGTCAATGGCATTGGCTTTCAAGTAACCGATGAGGAGCACTCCGGACCGGATATCTTTGCCAGACTAGTGCCCATGAAGGCGCATGAAGCCAGTTCGTTGTACAGCGAGGAGAAGGCCAAGCTGTTGAGAAAGTACGGATCCCTGTTGGAGGAAAAGGACACCCAACTGGAGGCGTACATGAGCTCTCTCACCCTGGAAAATCTCAACATCAACGAGGAGCAGGCTAACAAGCTGCCCCAAGGCATTGTGGATCGTTGTGCTTCGCTGAATGCCAACAAGACGGCCATCAGTGACCTTGTCGAGGCAATGTCGCAGCTGGCTGAGATTACAGCCGATGTGGAGACCAATCTAGGGGAGATTTCTCACATGTTAGAGGCGGAGTCCAAGGCGGAGCTCGAATTCCAATCTGCCAGCGGCGTCCAGCGAACTCCGAATGCCCACATAACCGAGTTGACCAGGGAATTCCAGAAGTACAGTGAGGCGCATGCCCGGGCTGGTGAATCCAACAACACGCTACGCAAGGCTATGAGCCTGCACGTGAATAACCTGAAGATTTTGGCCAGACCATTGCCCGAGATTCAGCAACTGATGCCAAAGCTAAGTTCGGAGCTGAACACCACGGAAATCTTCAGGGATGTCAAGCTCATTGTTAACAAAGTGAACGAAATGAAGGCGCAGAGGGCTCAATTCCACGCCGATCTAAGGATTGCCATTAACGAGGATGACATTACAGCCAAGGTAATAGCTCATGGTGGGCAGGAGGGTCTCCAGGCCCTCTTTGCCACAGAACTGGGCAAGCATGACAAGATGACACAGCTGCTGGATCAAAATATGGTGGCGCAGGCCAACATACTGCAGGCCCTCACCGAGAACTATGCCAAGGCGGCGCCGGTGCTGAAGACGCTGCAGGATGTAAAGCAGAAGCGGGAGCACTTTTACAGCTCTCTGGCTGCCTCCTATGATGTGTATGAGGATTTGCTGGCCAAGTCGGCGAAGGGCTTGGAGTTCTACAAAAAGCTAGCTGGAAATGTGCAAAAGCTACTCACCAGATTCCGATCCGCCAGAGATGTGCAGTCCGAGGAGCGCCAGCAGCGAATGCAGAGTGTCAAGGCAGCGGCAGCGGCGGCGTCTGTTACACCAACGATCAGTAAATCCCTCCCAGACGCGACGATCAATAGCAGCAGCAGCAGCACGCCCAAGCTGAGGGATTACTTAAAGGCCAAGGCAGCCATGGCGGATGCCTCGAATCCCGGCTACTTGCCCACAGTGCGTCCGGTGCCGGTGGGCTCAGAGAATCCAACGCAGGCCGCCTGTTCCTATGCCACTGCACCGCCGCCAAATGAGCCTCCGCCACCCTACAGCCTAACCCAGCAGCAATACTTTGATCCCAGTGCCGCCGGTTACACGAATCCCATGTATCAGCAGCAGCAGCATGTCGCTCCGCCGGCCTACAAGGCCCAAGCTTCACCGAACTCACAGACGCTGCATGGAGCCATGGCGCAGATGAGTTTGCAGGCGGCACAGGCTCCGACGATGGACCAAAACCAGGTGGGATTGGGCTTTAGCTATGGCTACCCGAGTGGAGCAGTTCCTCCGCTGGCTTATGCGGCAGCGGGCGTTGCACCTGGCGCTCCAACGCCTGCCAGCTCTGCTTCCCAGGGATTTAACTACCAGCAACCCTTATATGTGGCCACTTCGGGGAATACAAATCCTGTTTCCAATCCCAGCGAGTTGCCCGCATCCCTTCAGGCTCCGTATGTGGTGAATACCTATCCAGGAACGACAGGAGCAGGCTATCCAGGCCAGGCATACCCACAAGCTGCTCCTGGTCAAAATCAACAGCAAGTGGTCTATCCACCGGCATCAACGGGCTATCCAGCTGGGCAAGCCACTCAACAGGCCATGGGATTTGCTCCGAGTCAGCAGCAACCTGGTGGATATGGCCAGCAGCTACAGCCACAGACGGCAGGCTATCCTCCATCGCAAACTGCTCAACAGATACCCACGGGTTATCCGCAATCTGTGACGCCGCAGCAGCAACCTAGTGGATATCCGCAGGCGCAAACGCAACAGCCTTCCGGTTATCCACAGTCCCAGACGCCGCAGCAACAGGTCGCCGGTTATCCGCAAACTCCGACACCACAGCAACAGGCCACCGGTTACCCGCAGGGTCCGACGCCTCACCAGCAACCGACGGCCTATGCCCAATCTCAAACAACGCAACAGCAGCCGTCAGGATATCCACAGACTACGCAGCAACCACAGGCAACTACGGGATATCCTCAGGCTCAGACACCGCAACAAGTCCAGGGTTATCCGCAGCCAGCAGCAAGTTATCCAGCGCAGCCATCGCTATATCCCTCCCAGGCTGTTCAAGCATCGCCACAACCAGGTCCTGTGATGCCACAGAATCCGGGTGCTGGGCAATCGTTGCAGTATCCACAACAGTACAATGATCCCAGTGCAGGTCCATCTCCTGCCCCGGTTGCTGAACCATCTCCCATTCCTGCTCCCGTACCAACTGTAGTTCCTCCCGCTGCCGTTGCACCGCAAACTCATCCTGCTCAATCTTCAGCCACGTACAGCAGCTATTCCAATCATCCTGGCTACAGCTTCAATCCCCAAACTGGCAAATACGAGTATAGTAGTGGCTATCAGCAGGACAGCAGTTCCATAAAGGGAACCCAGGCCTCCCAGAGCTATCAGTTCAGCCAAAGTGGCAAGCAGCAGGCGGTGGGAACCACAGACTCGGAGAGTGCCAACCGCAGTAATCCGGCAACCGGATTTGATGTAAGTAAAAATGTTCTTTATTATTTTGTAGAGGAATTGAAAGCTAATCTCACTCTATTACGACAGTCGCCCATTGTGTCCCACACTAAGGCGAACCTGCCAGCCCAGGACTCCACTTCGGCAGATGGAAATCCCACGGAGTCGTCCAATTACTACACAGCTCCGTATGGCTACCAACAGCAGCCGCAACCACAGCTGCAGCCCACTCCTTTGCCATCAAATCCAACGTCGGGTTCCATTTACATGCAGAGTGGTGCAAGTAGCATTGCCAACACTCAGACCACCACAAGTGGACCACCCTATGCCTCATCCACTGCTTCGGCTAAGCCGCAGTCAGAGACCAAAGTGGAGGCAATCCTACCCAAGGTGTCCAGCAGTAATGTGGACCTGCTAAGTGATCTGGACATTGATTGCTCCGTGTCAGTACCGCCGCCTATGCTGCCACAGCCAGTGCTGCAGCCCACACCGCCAGCCAGTCAGGTGGAGAGCGTAGCTCCCGCAACGCCTGAGGTTCCCCCAGCAGCAGTGGCAGAGGAGGTCACTCCCAGCCCAGATCCTGTACCAGCCGCTCCACACATGTCTGCCAGCCTGGACAATCTCTCCAACTGCTCCGATTTAAGTTCGCTGGATAACTTTGATTGGGATTCCGTTTCCCTTACACATTCCGCCAGCGAGAAGCAGCCCCCCAAGGCAGCCGCAGGAGCCAATGGTCATTCGAACAATTTTTCATTCCATTCCGAAACATTCACCGATGAGAAGACGACAAAGTATTTCCAAAAGGAGGTCGAGAGCTATGAAAAGTTACTCGAGAATCTCCACGTCAAGATGCTGAATGGCAAGACCCAGCTGGGAGCTAAGTGGCACGAGTTGCAGCAAAAGATCGACAAGGAAGCGAGTAGTACCAAGCGATCCACCACGATTGCAAAATTATTTCCAGAGAAGAATAGATCCCTTGATTGTCTGCCGTACGATCATGCTCGGGTTAAGCTGGACAAGCAGACCGATGATTACATCAATGCAGCTTACATGAAGGTAGGTTATAGGTGTTAAAGAGATTTTTAATAAATTATATAAATAATTATTATTAATTTTATTCCAAACTAGAACTTGAGTTCCGGCTGCCCCAACTTAATCATTGCTCAGACTCCGCAGGCAAATACCATCAACGATTTCTGGTCCATGATCTGGTCGGAGAAGTCGCGCACAGTGGCTTGTTTGCATACCAGCAATGAGGTGGGTTTTGACTCCGTTTATTTTAATATTAAATCAATATATAAAATTTATACTATAGTAAAATGGTATTTATTAAAATTTGGACTATAAAAATAATTCATTTAACTTTAATAATCCTAAAATAAGAAATAATGATAATCAATTGATTTGGTCTTGCTTAAAATCTTATTAATTTAATGCATTAATCAGAATATAGGATCAAAAATCTCTAAAAATCCACCTCTTCCTCCCCAGCTCTTTGATCCATTTTGGCCGCAAAACTTGGATCAGACCACGCATTACGATGACTATAGCGTGACCTGTGTGAAAATTCAGCAACTCAGCCACTGTACCGAGTATCAACTGAAATTGTCTATGCATGGGGCAGATGCTGTTTTGGATTTATCTGTTCTACAGCTGAAGCAATGGACCAAGGGGTAAGGATCTGGAATTTAATCAAAGGCTAATGTATAACTGATATATCTTATGTTTAGATCCCCTGCTCAACTTCTGGGAGTGGCTGAGAATGCCCTGGAGACCCATCGACAGCGTTGTAAGGCAGCTAATGCAGCCCATTCGCCGCTTATTATGAACTGCTTGACGGGATCGGAGCGTTCCGAGCTGGTGGCCATTGGAGTGTGCGCGGAAATAGCCACTCAAAGCAAGCAACCTATGCTAATAAGTAAGAGGATTTTATTTGTAAATTTTTATATATTTATAATTATTTACTTTTCCTTTTACATTTCTTCTTGACAGATTTGGTTGATGTTTGGTCCCGCATTTGCGCGCAGCGTCAGAACTCACTAAGGGACTCGGCCATCCTAGAGCAGTCCATGCAGATTGTGCTCTGCAATGCCCATAATGTGCTCAATAAACGTAAGAATCGAGTAACTTAAAAAGAACTTAACAATAATTTTAACAAATTGTAATGTTACAGGTGGCATTATGACATCGTATCAAATGAAAATGGCACCGCAAGTAAATGCCAAGGAACAGCAGGAGACCAAGGATCCGCTGAACGAATTAGACGCCCTTTGGAAGCTTAAATAAACTGACTGAACTGAACCAACCAATTGTGGCAGATAACTAAAGATTTATTGAGTATTTACTAAAATCTATTTCTACAAATCTGACATTGTTGCAAACAATTTAAAGCAAAAAAAAAAAAAAAAGAGAGAAAATCAAATGAATAGTATTTGTGAGGATATCGAAATCATTTTGTAATATCATATATCTTAACTGTAATATTGTCTTTAAAAACTGTTAAAGGAAATGTATTTCGAAAAGAAACGAATCGTGATCGTGATGTTAATGTGGGATATTTGTCAAGCGTTTCAAACCACTCTATACGAGTATATATATATATTTATCAATGAACACTACTGGATATTATTGTCAAACATTTATAACAATTAATAAAATGCATAAAATATATTAAGTGGGTTTAATTTTGGCTAAAAAATTAATGAAGACTTTGAGAGTTTACTTGAAAATGTGTACCCCATAACATAACTTGATAAATAAGATTTTAAATAGGTTTTTAAAGTATTATAATTTATTTGTAGCCTTTTTAATGTATCATAGTTTTAAGTAGTCTCTGCCTTTAAGTTTGTCAAGGTTCCGGTCTCTACTCACCGCAAGCAATCCTAGTTATACCTGACAACAGGAAAGCATACACATTTTTGTACAAATTTTCATAATTTCCACAATGAAGGTCATCAATATTCGGTGGAAAAACTGCCTGACTTTCAGCATTATTCTTATTTACATGCTCGTTTTACTGATATTCTTGAGCCTTTATGTATCAAAAACTCAACAAGTGCCGCCGCTAACTAGCCAGCTAAAGACCAAACTTAACCAATCGAAGCTGAAAGTAACAAATAAACCGGAAATCCATACCACTCAGCAGCCGTTCAATGCCTGGAATCAATCTCCTTCGGTTAAATCGGATATAGCACCTCGATTTTTGTACAAAGGTGGCCGTAAGTATGTAAAGTTTGTAATTGGAGTGCCCACTGTGCTGCTGCCCGAAAGAAATTATGTGCTGGATACCATTAACAATTTGATTCAAAGAATGACGCCAGAACAGCGCAAAATTTGTCTGATTGTAATCTATGTGGGTGAGACTAACCTCCAGTTAGGCAAGTATATAGTCAAGGAATTGAGAGTAAAACATCCCAAACATTTGATGTCTGGCCTCATCGATGTGATTGCTCCACATCTCCACTACTATCCCAACTTCTCGCAACTCAACACCACGCTGCAAGATGACACGCAAGAAGTTCGCCGCTGGTCGAAACGGAACCTGGACTACATATTCCTAATGTCCTACGCCCAATCAAAGGGTTCGTACTATCTGCAACTGGATGATGATACAATGGCCAACGAGGGCTTTCTGGACTACATTGACAAGTCGATACTTATGTATCAGACATTTCGCATAGACAACGTCGATTTTATTGCCATGAGCTTCTCTGATTTTGGCTTTTTTGGGAAGCTCTTCCCTAGCAAGGCGCTTCAGTCCTTTATAACTTACCTTCATATGTTTTGGGACCGCCAACCCATCGATTGGCTGCTCCAAAGCTTTGTGACCATCCAGAGTTGCCGCTGGGATACTATTTCGCAACCGTACTGCCAGCGGGCGATTGATTCGCGAATAATTCAGATGGAACATTCCCAGTTCCAGCATGTGGGCAAGCTATCACCGTTTGAACAGAAGATGCAGCAGAAGGATATATTTTTCAACCGAAATGTGGATTTGCAGCGTTTGCCACATCTTCGGGATCCCATCAAACTGATTACCTCCCATTGGAACTCTTTTATGCGACACAATTTCGACCTGCTACCGGACGAAACCTTCATTTGGATGTACATGCCACAGATGCCCAAGATGATTGAGGATTTGATGAGCAATCAGTATAAAGGGATGGAGCTTCGCATACGAAATCACAAGAAAACTGCGAGTTATCTGCCCGAGTTCAGTGTGGAGCTGGTGGAGAAGATCCCCGGCTCTGAGATGCGATCCATTCCGAACAAACACTGTGGCTTTGTTATGAGCCACACCACAACTTTACTGGAGGAAGGTGAAGATGAGAGAGCTAGCGAGGAGCATGACAACTATATGTTTTACTATATAAAAGAGGACTCGAATGATACTCTTACCTGGTTTAGTAACTTTTTTGGTGCTAAAGATGGCAGTGGAAGGCCAAGCTTTGACTGGATTCTAGTCTTTATCTGCGCAATATGTTCGTTTTATGCGATTTAGTTTTCGAAAATAAGGACACTTTTAAAATTCAAATATTTTGGAATTATTTATTAAGCTTATACACACACATTACACGCACATATTATGTATTTGTTGTTCTTTGTTTTATTTCGATTAAGTTTTTTTGAGTTTTGTTTGTTTGTTTTCTCGCAACCAACAACGGCTTATGAATATTGTAAAAATAATTTGTAATAACTTTCGGCTATATGTAATTTGGATTGGGGGTGGTGGTAGGAAGCCTATTATATTGCCAGCTATATTTAATGTATAATTCAGTTGTTTTCGATTAACTATCAACTATTATTGTTGCTTGCTAATAATGGTTTGTAATTTGGCCTAAAATGAGTGAGTGTGATGCTTTATTTTTGGAGAGAGCAGCTATAAATTATTGTTGCACACATATAACACAGGGATACATATATAAAAATATATATATGCATATATATAATATGCAAAACATTTGTTTAATTAATGTTCAGTTTATTTGAAAGCAGTCTACCTTTATATATGTGTATATATAGCGGCATATTAACACAAAATGGGTTACAAGTAATATTATATATATATATATTTTCGATAGCTAGAACCAAAACTATGCCACTATAAACACATTACAATTCTCGTTACTCAACAGGAACCAAGTTTTTAAACATTTATCATTCTTCGTTTCTTTGTTCTTCAGTTTATGTTTTATTTTATAGTCTATTATAAAAAATTTGGCGTTTCCAATTAGTTAAACCAATTAATGTTAATTTTTACGTGTGTGTTTTGTATATAAAAAAGTGTTCTTTTTGGAATTTCGTTTGACAATTTGCTAATTAGCGTTGCGTATATATTATTTAGTTCATTCATTGTTCTTTAGGCAAAAAACTATTAACAACAAATCACAGTAAAAAAGCAACAATGCTAAAAATCCACTCGCATAGGTTTTTGTATGTTATTTATGTATTAAAGACCTTATTAAAATGTCTCTATATGTTATGGCTTCATTTTCAAGGACATGTGGTGGTGATATATAAAACTGGATGATCTGAACTAAATTAAGATAAATTATTAGAGAGTAAAGAGGAATACTTGAACCAATTAATACGTAGATTTAACATAAACATTTGCATTATTATAGATATAATCGATTTCAGCTATGAAGATCGAGATTCTTCGGGTCTCTTCATAAAGATTCAGCAAACGGGAAAACAAAATGATCATTGGAATGTGCGTTTTTTGTTCATCTGCCAATATAAAAAGAAGTTAACACTTAAAAAACTAAAGCAAAAGTGAATATATATAATAAAGGAATAAATTGAACCAAACAATTTCAATGAAGAATACACAGGGATATATGAGAGCTTAGCTTGGCTGCTGACTAACTGACTAAAGTTTACTCAAGCGTTGAAGAAACCTTAACAAATTTGGTACTGGGAATTCATTTGCTCAACTAATTTTAATCAGCAGCCAAACATATAGTCCTAGGACCACTTACAGTTTAAGAGAGAGAGATTTCTGGGAGATTATTTACACATTTAGATATATAATCGAGAGGGGGTGTAAAAAGCATCATTCAAAAAATATACATACAGATGTGTACAGTACATTAGGTTATATAGATCGATTTTGGGATGACTGCAAAAAACATAGAGAAATCTTTAAGAGAGCAGAAAGTATTCTAAAATTCTGAATTTATAGATTTAAAAAGGAAAGTTGGTCAGCAATGACTGTTGATTTATAAATTATGTTAGGAATACTTTCCGCTCCCTAAACGATTCTCGTCCCACAAAATCAACCTACTTCCTAGACAGATATATAGACAAATTGTGGATGGGAAGGGTATACGATCAGCGATCTGTTGTTAGCTCCTTCCCCAGCTGCCTAATCCTCCCAGAGGTCCTCCTGCCTTTGCCGGTGACGATGCAGCAATCAGCTGCCCGCCACAAACTTGGGCTTTGCCGCATTCACCTCCGACTTGGGATCACTGCCCCATTCCTGCAGTTCAATCTCACTAAGCAGAGCCCAATTCTCGCTGTCACTGTGCACATGCAAACGCAGCTCCTTGATGGCACCAATCTTTGCATCCAGCTGACCCTCGGCCACGCCTAGGCTATCAAAGGCACCGACCACCAAATAACCATCCGTGGTGGTGTTGAAGTTACTCCAAACGGATGAATTCTCGCTGAGCGTATCTGCCGGCAGAAGCTCCACGGTGGTGTTGTAGAATCTATCCGATGGATGCTCCGAGTTGCCGCTGCGAAAGAGATAGCGCCTTAGCTGAGTGGGTCGCTCGAATATTATCTGGACAAGATCACCGGGTTGCGGCAGCAGGCCCCAGAAATAGGATTCACCGCGATAGGCACGCTTCAAGATGTAATTCTTATACGGGGCAATGTTGGACTTAACCAGGGCAGGCGGATTATGGGTGTGGGCGTAATACTGCGGCACCTTGCTGCCAAATTGCTTGTCCTTTAGTTTCTGCACTTTGCCCTTCAGCGAGGAACTGGTGCCGATGTGCTGAAACAGGGACTTACGAAAGTGCTGCCAGTATTTGGCCTTCTCCTGGTTGCAATGTTTCTGATCCTTGTCCGTGCGACACACCTTTGACTCGATAAAGTAGGTGAGCAGCCAGTCCACGGGCTTGTCGTTGTAGAACATCTGGAAATAGGTGATCAGATAGGGCAGCTCTGCACTCTTGAACATTTTGCCAATGAAGCCAAGCTGGCAAAAGTCCAAGACGAACCACTCCGGTTGATCGGGCTTCGTGAGAGCGCTCTTGATCAGGGCGAATTTCTTCATTGTGGTGATAAACTGACGTTTGGTCAATATGTCGTCCTCCAGCTGGACGTAGAAGGTGCCCTTTGAGTGGGCATAGGCCATCAGGTAGGCAAAATCCAGGTTCTGTTTGCTGCGCCACTTGACCCGCTCCAGCGGATCGTTCAGGGTGATGCGAAGACGCTCAAAGTTTGGATAGTAACTTGGCGCCGGCGCTATGATATCAATCAGTCCACTGTCCAAATACTGGTCGAAACTAAGCTCGATTTGTCGGGCAATCAGCTGCACGGCCTCCAGATCAGTTTCCCCTATGTAGACTATGATCAGCGTCTCGTTTTGCTCCTCGTCGTTCATGTTCTCGATGAGATTGTGCAGGGTGCCAAGGAGATACGATTGCTTCTCCCTTCGCACAGTGGGCACTCCCAGAACAATGCTCACATCCGAGCGGCCTTTACTTTGCAAGTAAGCCGGTCGCAGGGAGCCGGCATCGTCCAGCAAATGCGGCAAAAAGTGATAGGCATTCGGGAGACGTATATTCTGGCCACGGATCACCGATCCATTAGCTCCTCCGCCACCTCTACCGATGTGCGAGGCATTCTTCAGCAGCTGCCTTGCCTCAGGACTCAGGCCATCGAGCAGATTAATCACAGGCAGAGGCGGTGGTGGCGGCGACGGTGGCGTACTAGCTCCGGTCGCATTCACATTAACGATTTGAATCTGACCCAGGTACTGGGACAGCAGCGCCACATCCTCCTGCCGGGCACGATACATGGACTCCAGATACTGCAACCGCATATGACACTCGGCTAGGCGTTGGGTCAGCGACTGTTCGGTGGATAGCTCTGGTCCCATCACCATCAAGATCACTATGCAGGGCGCCAGCACCAGGGCCGTCACTATTAGCATGCAGTTCCGCTGCCTAATCTTGAACATGGTTTACCGCCGCTTCTCTGGCTATTATATTTAATTAAGCTAACTGCTTAGCTGTCGCCTCTCGGTTTGTTCTTGGTTTTGGTTCTGTTTCGGTCTCTGCTGGTTCGTTGTTGTGCTGGCGCCGTTCCCTTGGGCCGGCTGTCATCCTCATTCCTCCTATGACTAATGCAGGCGCTGCAATAATAGAAATAAAAGAAATTTTTATAGTTTATACACATGGAAAAATTGATAAAAAGAATTGATACACTGGGTTTCCAAACACTTTTCCTAGCCTTATCTGAAACATTAAACAAAACTGCTAACCAGAAGGCCATAAATTCAAAACAAATATTTACAAATTAAGCTATTAATGAGCTCTGATTTTCATATACATTTGTTTTGGGAAATGTATGTACTTTTCCTTCAAGTGTTGCGGGGTGGGACTCGGACTGAAGGTCGCACCGTTTAACGGTCTCTTGGTGGCCGCCTTGCCTTGCCTTGCCTTACCCGAGTTGGATTAACAACGTCGACGTCGTCGTCGTCGGTGGTCGGTGGTGGTGGTGATGATGATGGTGGCAGCAGCTGTCGCAGTTCTCGCCACATGACCTGGCCGTGGGGATGGATTGGATGGTATAATAATAATTGTTATATACTGTGCACTCAAGACGATGATGGCAGGCAGTAGTTGACTTAGAGACTTACATGGCCAAGAGCCCCCCAGAAAGCCTTTGTCCTCCTCCTGCGCCGCCGCTGCCTGCGTTTGATCGGTGGGACTCTGGAAAATTGACGAAAAACACAGCACGTTTAGGGAAATCGTTAGCCAAGCGAGGAATTTTGCATGAGATTAGTCTTGTGGCAGTGGGAATAGTCAAGAGATTCCCTCAGCTATGATTAGGGCTGACTGTTAAGAATCCCAAAGGGATCGTGCTAAGCTCTGGGGCCATTAATGGAAAATGTAAATTAATTAGCTACCATATTTAATGGGTTTTAATGGGAAAACTCGGGCTTTAATGGGAAAAACAAGGGGGCTTATGGGAAAAATAGGGTTTTTATTTGGTGAATTATAAACAGCATCTCAAGGGGTCAAGGTCTACGTACTGGAAAATGCTATAATATTATTTCCTTTCCTATGGTTTCTTAAAATTAATAACTTTTTATATTTTATATTTATTCCATTCTTACTTTTTTAAAAATTTTCATAACTTATTTTTTTAATATATTCAGCAATTCAATGATTTTTGTATTTAAAAAAATACCCATTAATTTAGAATATTGGAAAAAAAAAAAAATAAAAATATCCCTTTCCCTAAAAAACAATGTAAAACTCTTTAAATTGCGTATTTACCAAATTAATAAAATCGGCTAAATAGCATTTATAAAGTATTAAACACAAAAACGAAATTAACTACATTATTTTATGCTAAAAAAATTGTTGTTCACAATTTCATATTTAATTTTCCTGTTGTCCCGCAATACAAGATTGACCTTTGCGTACGTTGACATTTATCATTTAATTTAATCCACGGTATCTGCTATTTGTGATCAACGATAAATTTTAGCAATAAGTGCGAACCTTAACAATGCCGTTGTGGGCTGGGATATCAATCTTGACACTCCGTTTAGCAAACGCGGGCGAAAGTAAACAATTATTCTGGCAAAAGCTAAATAGGTAAATAAACAAAAACAACACCCAAGAGTTCGCACCCACGCTCACACACACACACACACACACTACAAAGGTGCCAGGAGGAAGAAGCCAGTACGCACACGGGCGCAGCCTTCGCATGTATTTAACTCACACTTAATTGCAGCTCGTAAATTGCAAAATTAATAAGCACTAAATAGGAACACAGATTGAACGTAGACTCGTCGTCGCTTATTTATCCATTTATGGATTTTGTACGCCGTTTTGTTGGTGGTCGTTTTCGCCCCGTTTTCGCACTGCTGCTGCCACGGTTTTTCGCCATACGTTTCGGACGCGCTTTTCTCCAGATCTGTTACATCTTTGCGCGTTATGTAAAAGCGGTGTAAATTATTGCAGCACTCGCGATTGTTTAATTTCTTATATACAGCGACGGAGGAAATAGTTTAAACGCCCCGAGCAAAAACAACAACACACGAAAAAAATACTCACAACGCGACCAGTGCTACCGCCGATTTTTGGTATTTTTAGTATAAAACTCTGGTCACACACCGGCATTAAAACAACAAAAGATTTTTAGCGAAAAAATGATTTTAACTCTACTTAATGGCACCGGTTTTGTCTTCAATATAAATGGTGAGCTTGTATTTGCTAAAAATAATAAAATCGCAACCTAATTAAGCATATCTTGTGTAGATTACATGGAACTCCGTAGCAAACATCGAATAATGGGAGCTCCTGTGGGCACGGCAAATACCAAGGGCTGGAGTCCCAATCAGTCGAGTGAGTTTTGTGTTTCCAATTAGAATTCTTTCTCTGAGACAGAAATAAAATCTCTTTGAAAGCCCAATTATCTATATAAAAAGTTATAAAATGATATCTTTTAGCTCTCCCTGTGGAACTAACCAAATTCGAAACGCAATTGGTTTTGGATGAGCATATAGCCCAATTGGTGGATAAATCTCATTCTCTGAAGGCTCCTCCCACACCAGAAAAACTGCAGGAATATCAGAGAGATTTCGAGTCTCGTTTGGTGACACAAGAGGCAAGTCTCAAGAAGGAAAAGCTGCGGGAAACCGAGAGATATATGGATAAAATACTGACTGGGAAACGCAACAAGTTGTTAAAGCAAGGAAACAACGAAAAAGGTGAATTAATTATATAAAAATCAAGACGCTGAAGAAAGTGTGTTAAATATAACTTAAAGTCACAATCTATATTTTATTTTCCAGCTACTACTTTAACCGCTGAATGTGTTATGAAAGAAATGTCTGATAACTTCAAGTTTGATCGTCAAAATGCCTTGGTGGAGCTGCCCTGCGAACATTTAACTGAGCATTGTAAATATATCATTTAAACAATCCAAATCCTTTAGTTATATAACCCTATTTCCGGATTTTAATCTTACTTGCAGATGGGGAAATTATATCCGAACCCCTGGTGCACACCAACGCCCTTAAATATAGAATTTTCAAAGATCTTTGGAAGCGAGGAAAGTTTGTAACCTCTGGTGATGCTTTTGGAGCGGACTTTCTAGTCTATCCCGGTGATCCCCTTATCTATCACGCCTCACACATTGTTATAGTGCAGGATACACCTGTAATTAAACCCCTGGAACTGGTGGCAAAGGTGCGATTATCTGTGATTGTTAACAAAAGCTGTGTCTTTGCCTATGAAAGCGAAGATAACAAGGAAATCCATTACCAAACTGTGTCCTGGTGCAATCCTAACAAGTGAGGAATAACACAATGGCAAGTAAGTAATTCTTGTATGGATTTTATATGAATCTGTTGATTTTATATATCGAAATAATGGTAAATGTGTTGTAAATAGTTATATAATGTAAATGCCTAATTTGGTACCTGAAAAATAATATGAATTTAATAAGATAAATAATTTAAATCATTAAACAAGATTTAAATTTTTTATTATTAATTAGGAAATCGTATTTCTGATTTTCTGTTTTTTCTAGTGAAAATGTACATAAAATGTTAAAAATTTTCCAATTTGTTAATGTTATTAATTAATACATACTAATTTTGGAACTTTGTTTCTAAAAATAATTGTGAATCTATTAATAGATATTGGGCTGCTAAATATAAAACAAATATTTTTCTAAAGATTTTATTAGTCAAAAATCTAAAATTATAAGAATATTATTATTAGTTCGCTATACCGGGTGTGCACTGCACAGTCTCTAGTAAAGTATTTAAATCAGATGACTAAACACGTTGATTATTTAATTTTTAGAGGAAATACTATTTAATAATAAAATTATGGTTCAGCCAAGGGTAACCGTCTTTAGAAAACCATAGACAACTGATTTACTTGGGGATTTGTTTCCCAAAACCCAACATTATTTTATTTCCATAACAGTTACATTATGGGTTTATTTTTTAGAAAAAGTCTAGAAGAGAGTGTGAGCATGACTTTTGTTTTTAGCGCTAAAGCTTCTTTATTTTTTCTTCTTATGAAACTGGATACAATAACAGAGACACAGCGCCACTTGGCACCCACTTTCCACCATCTCCTCTCCTCTCTGGATGATGGCCTCTCCTCTCCGCGTTTCTCTGGCTCGCTCAGAGCAGAGCCGGGGAGCAGCAACAACAATTTCTCCCACTCGCAGTTGGAAATGGTGGCCAGTACACATGTTAAAATGGGTTTATTTCGACCACGACATTCATCATGAAATGTTTGGTTCCATAGTTTCCACTCTGAGTTCCGGGACTTAATAATAGAGTTTCGTTCAATTAATTAGTGATACAAAATGAGGTTATAATTTTATGGCCCCCACCACAACCACATCAGCACACACATGCAAACAGAACCAGCGGGCAAACTACAAAAACGATAGGCAAAACGGCGCACACATTTGCGTATTTGTTTTCAACAAATTTGTGCTGAATTCTTCATGTTTTGCGTTCATTTCAAGTATATTCAGTTTTTGCGTTGTTGTTTTTGCTTTTATTTTATTTAAATAGAAGCAACAACTGCGATAAGGCGCGGTGGGGAAGGCCAGACAAAAGTCATGCCATGCCGTTCGAATTTCAGTTCATACAGTGGGACGAATGAGCTTTTCTTCAATTGAAATCATGTATTTATGGGATATTTTCAATAAGATTATAGTGTGGGATATTTTTTGACATGACATTTATATAATTACATAACTTAACTTAAGAGTATTTTAGGGTTGTTTATTTTGTATGTTATTGAATATTTGTTATTCAATTCTCTCCCACTGTGCTCTGTTCGCGCTCATGCCTCTGCCTCCTGCTTTTCCCCTGCCGCTTGTACCCATGTCGAGCTCCACCACCCTCCGCTCCGCCTTGTTCTCGTCGTCTCCTGCCACTGCCAGCCATGCTCCGTTGGCCGGTATTGCCAGCTGGGAAATACGCTCACTTCTTTAATGCTGATTGGAACTTTAAAGGGGGCATTTCTCATGGTCCCAGCATCAAAACAGAGAAAATTGTAATCTTGAATTGGCGTTGTTTTTCTTTTTTGGACACTCGCATGCATGCCGCTCACTTATTTTACCTTGCCACTTCTCTGAGCGTTGGATAGAACTCTCTCCTCTCCGCTCCTCTCCTGGACTCCTATCCACATCCACTCTCCCCTATCACGGGCCACCGGACTCCGGTGCAATCTCTGGTCTCCGCTCTTAAGCGGGACTTGATCTGCATACGCCGCATGAGAATGCGAGAATAGGTCAGAGTATCTATCTCTGAGATGTGTCAAAAGTAACAGGTGATTGGATGGTTTGGCGAGGAGAGAGGAGCGGAGAAATGAGCATGTAGAGCGGGAGTAGTGGGTCCAAGAGCGAGCCGGCTTTTCTTCCCGTTGTTATTATTTACAGGATCTGTTGATATCAAAACCGAAGAGCGAAGAAGAGCAGTCCTATTCGCAGGTTGGATTAATTTCTCTGTTTCATTTGGTTCCCATAACCCTTAGGTGCCGCGCTTCCTCTATCTATCCAGCGTGACTCGATAGTAAACCCATTCGCACATTTATTGATATTCGAATGACTTTGTGAATTTAACCGGTTTATCACCTTCATTGAACTTTGTGAAGTTTTTGACTAATTAGACTGGGATGTATACAGAAAATTATAAAAATATTAGCATTTCTGGAGAATTGTTAATAATGTTCAAAATAGATTTTAAATATTCCCAACTTCGTCCCCAAAAGATCATCCTGTTTTTTGCATGTGGCATGCGAAATGATTAAAGTATTTTACATATTATCAAAATATCTTTCTGTGACAAGCTTAAATAACTTATTGATTCGTTCCCATAAAATAGAAGAAGGGAATTTGGACAAAGTTATTTTAGTGCCATGTATTTTGCACCCGAATCCAAATAGTTTCGGAACCTGAACCCGGACCCCTTGGACCTTTCTTATCGCCGCCAGAAGCACGCTGCCAGTGGCCACATGTGGTTTGGGCTTGTGTTTCGGACTAGAATATTTCCATTATTCAATATTTACCACCTTTTATAGTTTTGTTTACTATCTACTGTCTTGCTTGTCTTTCTCTCCTCTCCCTCTGCCCGAAAATACTCTTCTTCCACGAACGACATCTCACTTAAATCCCCTGCATCTGGCAATACCATTCGACAACTGTACTTCAAAGAGCGTTGCCAGCCCAGTCCTCTCACAGATACACAAATACGGCAAAGGCCAAGCAACCACCACACCGACACGGCGACACACCACCAAGCGTGCGTGTGTTGAGCTGAGCGCATGACCAGAAATATTTCTCCCCCGTATAGAGACCGAAACGAAAACCCGCCGCGCTGGCAGCAGCAGAGCAGAGGCAGCAGCGTAATTCGATCGAAGCGATTTTCTCACAAGAGCTCTGGCTGGGTCTCAGTTCGAGTTTTTCAACGTTAGCGAGCGGACAGCAGGAGAACCCAGAGAAACCACAAGAGAAAGAGAAGGGAAATCACCCACGGCAGTAAAATTTTCTTTTGCGCTCCGGTGAGAAGATAATTTCACACACCAAAATCACACAAAAAGTGCGCTCCGCGAGCGGGAAAACAATAACAAAATAAAAAGCGCCACCAAGAGGACCGAGATTATAAAACAATCAAGAACTGAGCGAGTGGGGACAAAAAAAAAGCTGAAGAAAAAACAAAATGCGTGTCTCATGGCTTGACTGTACAATTGTGTTTTAAATATGTGACTGCGGCTGTGTGCGTGCCCTAGGTGTCTGTGTGTGTCTGCTGTTGCGTTTTTAAATGTATTTCAGTTGGCGCTATTTTTGTGTGATTTTTCCCAGCAACAAATTTTGAAACAAAAAGTTTTTTAGCTGCTGCCCCCCCAACAACAAAATTCCTGTGAGCAGCAGCAACGTGTTGTCTCGCTCTGACCCCAACCGAGAGGGAGAGAGAGCGGGAGAACGGGCGAGAGAGCGAGAGCACACGAGTACGAGCCAGCTAACTCTTGTTCTCTTTTGCACACCATTTCAGTTCGTGAAAGCAGCGCGAGAAGAAGGAAGAAGCAGCAGGAGCAAAAGAAGAATTGTCAGCAGGAGGAGGAGTAGACGGGATTTTCGCGAAATCCCGACTTAGAAGAGAATATTTTTCCCAGACCCGTGTAATAAAACGTCGTCGTGTTGGAGACAAATAGCAACGAATACGCTAGCAACGCTGGAGAGGAACAACAATTGTTGGACTTGGACGCGACGGCCCTAATGTCGCTGCCAATGAACTCGCTGTATTCCCTCACCTGGGGCGATTACGGCACCAGTCTCGTGTCGGCCATCCAATTGTTGCGCTGCCATGGCGACCTCGTCGATTGCACGCTGGCCGCCGGCGGGCGGAGTTTTCCCGCCCACAAGATAGTCCTCTGTGCCGCCTCCCCCTTCCTCCTGGACTTGCTGAAGGTGAGTGTAAGAAATGCATCGTGCTAAAAAAGTTAAAAAAGAGAGTGGCGCTGCCGTTCATAACCTCAAACGTGGCGTACACTGTACAGTTTGTAAACAGAGAAATCCAATCGCAGAAATAGGTTAATGTGTGGAGCGCAGAGAAACTTGCACACGCACACACAGTCGCATACAAATATCTCCGAGATTTACGCTCCGCTCCAAACGTTGTCTAGAGATTTCCGTACAAGTTTTCCACTGTCAATTGAGCTGAATGAGTTGGCACCACCTCCCCCCTCTTCCTGCCACCTCTTATCAAAACTACTGCCTTTTTTGTTTTTGTAAAGTTTCACAAAAGTGGCTGGCGATAGGGAGAACGAGAGAGAGGGACAGAGAGTGAGAGGTGGAGCAGAGCATAACAGCCGAGCGCAGATGGAGAGGTGAGAGTGAGAGAACCAGTTGGTTCGAACAGGCAGTGTTGGGGTGGGTGGCTGTGGGGAAAGGGGGCTGAGAAGCACAAGCTGCGCAGCGCCAACTTTTCGTTGGCATGTGTTGGAGGGAGCGAAAACGAGAGCGCTATATTACCAGCACGGAGACTGTTGTTTTAGTTGTTGCTGCTGGTTGTTGGAGCTTTTGCCTTGCTTTCCGTTCTTGCTGTTGTTGCTTTTGGGTGCACATGAGCGCGACCTCTTTTTGCTGGCAGAACTGTACAGTTGAAACTGGGTATGGGGGAATTTCCAGCATATGGGAGTTCACTACAACTCTGTACAATTTTCTAAATCGAATACGTTTGAAATGTAATACAGTTCCACAGGTAGCCTATTTACGAATTTATAATTTACAAACAAATAGTGAGGACAAATAAATTTGTCCGTGATATAGGTTTGACCCTGCACTTGTATATTTGAAGCATTTCATATCAGGAAGGGAATGCATTTCGGTGGAGCTTGCTATTTCTTTATTTTCCTTATACCTTGCAGCACATTCGCAATACTGTACTTTTTTATTTAGTTAAGTAGTTATTCGGCTTTGATTTGCATTTGCACTTTGTTTTTACGTTTTTAATGGATGCATGCAAAATTCGGACACCGTTCCTATTGCGTGGTTTTTATCGAGATGACCAAAACAGAGCGCGGCCAGCGAAATAAAAACACCTGATGTGACGCCGGCGGTTCTTCTCGTCTCTAGTTCTCCTGTCCTCTCCTCTCCTCTCCTCTCTGGTGCTGAAAAAAGTAAACAGAGCGTAATTTTTAAAAACGCCGCTCAGAGTCGGCGGTGGGGAAAATGTCAAAAACAGAAAAGAAAAAATGCGGCTGTGAACTCTGCAAGAGTCCGAAATGTACAAGATGTACTGATCTCGTTACACTCACACACGCACGCAAAACACATGGCGGTCGCTCTTGGTTGCTCCCGTTCCCTCTTCCGTTTCCTCCAACCCCACCCCCAATTCACCTCCCCCACGCACACACAGACACGAGACTCAGAATGCAACTCACAGAAAAATCGATGAGCGAGACAGACGAAGGGAGTGTGAGCGATAGAGTTCAAAGAGCACAGTGAGAGGAGCAGGAAAAGGGAAGGAGTGGTGTAGATGACATTTGAAGAGATTGGCGTTGGTCTTTATTAAGAGGAAGAAGAAGAGGGTGGTTGGATGGTTTGTTGTTCTTCAACTCTGAGCAGCGCTTACTAATTAAATGTCCAGAGAGGGAGTGAGAGTGGGAGCGGGAGCGGGAGAACTGATTGAGCGGTACTAGTCAGTGAGTTGAGGTAGATGTGTGTAAGTGCTCTTTCTTTCTTGAGCTGTGCTCTGTTTTCTTTATTTTGAGCATCTCTCCTCCTCGAAATCTCTGCCAATCCTGCTGCAGAATGTACAGAGCGCGAAAAGTAAAAGCCGGTCGCTGCCGCTTGGCACTTGTGTGCGTGAGTGGCGGTGAGTTTCCCCATTTCCATTTCCATCTCCATCTCCGACACGGTTTGTTTTTGTTTTTATTTTGTTTGGTGGACAGATGGCGAGCCGCCTCTTCTTAGTTTTGTTTTTATTTTTTGTTTGTTTGCCAATACTTCTCATTCCGCCAAATGTGGAGAGCCACCAAAACAAGATTTACTCTCTAGGATTGGGTTGTAAGGCATGTGGGCTATGGAGAAAAGTTGCTTAGATTCAAAACAAATGGGTACTAAATTAGATTTTTTAAATTAACAATTTTTAATATAATTATTTAATAGCTAAATGTATTTATTTATTTTCCCTTTTAATTTATTTAAAGAACACACCATGCAAGCACCCAGTTGTGATGTTGGCCGGCGTGAATGCCAACGATTTGGAGGCATTGCTGGAGTTTGTCTATCGCGGCGAGGTGAGCGTTGACCATGCCCAGCTGCCGTCGCTGCTGCAAGCCGCCCAATGCCTCAATATCCAGGGGCTGGCACCGCAGACAGTGACCAAGGATGACTACACCACGCACTCGATCCAACTTCAGCACATGATACCGCAACACCATGACCAGGACCAACTGATTGCCACGATTGCCACCGCTCCCCAACAAACGGTACATGCCCAAGTGGTGGAAGATATCCATCACCAGGGACAGATTCTACAGGCAACGACCCAGACCAATGCAGCAGGACAACAGCAAACGATTGTGACAACTGACGCGGCTAAACATGACCAGGCAGTGATTCAGGCATTCCTCCCGGCACGAAAGCGGAAGCCACGTGTTAAGAAAATGTCACGTAAGTTAACGCTCGTAATTAATTTATAATAGGTGGATAAAACAATACAAAGAAAAATTATTGGATTGACCTATGCTTTGCTTATCATCTTTAGCTACGGCACCGAAAATCAGCAAAGTTGATGGAATGGACACGATTATGGGCACACCAACCTCTTCTCACGGCTCGGCACAGGGATCAGTACAACAAGTTCTCGGCGAAAACGGAGCTGAAGGCCAACTATTGACATCGTCACCGATCATCAAGAGCGAAGGTCAAAAGGTGGAGACAATTGTGACCATGGACCCGAATAATATGATACCGGTAACGTCAGCCAATGCAGCCACTGGTGAGATAACAACGGCTCAAGGAACCACAAGCTCATCCGGCAGTGGCAACGCAAGCGGCACCACATCTACACCCAAGGCAAAACGTACCAAACATCCGCCTGGAACGGAAAGTAAGTTTTGCTAATCGACTTGGTATCAATTTTTCCTTTATGAAATTTTTGTTCTCCTTCTAGAACCACGGTCGCGATCACAATCGGAACAACCAGCTACTTGCCCCATTTGCTATGCTGTTATTCGGCAATCTAGGAACTTGCGACGACATCTTGAGCTGCGGCACTTTGCCAAGCCGGGCGTCAAAAAGGATAAGAAAAGTAAGTCCGGTAATGATACCACCCTAGACACCAGTATGGAGCTAAACACCACAGCGGAGGAGGGCGACACTACGGTGGGCAGTGAAGGAGCAGGAGCGGGATCAGCTGGCGGAGAATCGTCTGGTACAACACCAACGAGAGTGATATCAGGAACGCAGACACTCCAACAGCAGGTCCTGCCCCAGCAACAGCAATTGCAACAACATCAGCAGCAGCAGCACATGACCACGACAACGTTAGCGGGTGGACAGACATACATCAAACACGAAGGCGGTGCTGGGCAGCAGGCACAACAGCAGCAGCAAGGAATGCAAAACGTCATACACATTGTCGGCGATCATGTCGTCTTTCCTCAGCAACAGCAGTAGAAATAGTGGCAACAGCAGCAGCAGAATCATCAACAGCAAACAGCGCCTCCTGCCCGAGCCTTCAATCATTCCAACGCACCAACAACGACACCATCATTCGTATTTCAAACACACTACACTCACATCCGCATAACAAAACACACACACACACACTGAAACGATTTGTAAATAACAAACAAAATTCCCCGTGATCTGATCAGAATGATTTGTGTTCATTTTCCTCCGTATCATTTATAATTTGTATCCACATACTTAATCGCTGCGTAAGTTTTTGTTTAATTTGCAAAAAGATTTCCGATAGTAGAGTGTTTTTTTCACGTAAATAACATGACATCTAATTTTCTCATGCAGTATATTTTCTTGCATAGAAAGAGAGTGAAAGAGAATCCCCTAAAAAAGCAAATAATATCTCCACGTAAATAAATACTCGACTAATAATTTACTTAATAATCGAATTAGTGTCGCAAATAATTGTTGTAAAAATTAATAATTGTACAATTACAATCGAGGATCGCAATCAGTTTAAGTTTCTCTATTTTAAATATTATAATTACAAATTGTTTAATTAATAAAATATTATATATTTTTTTATATAACCAAAAAACAAACCGGAAACCCAAATTAATCTCTGCCTGTGGCACGAACTCTATAATTTATTGCAATTGGCTGTTCTCGTTATCGTTTCTCTTTGTTGCAAGAAAATACTGTTGTCGTTGGTGGATTGATCTCCAAAGCTACTAACTTGCTACTGCCATATCTTTGAGGAAGTTGCATCCTGAATACGTTGTTAATTCATCTAAAGGAAGGACTTGTTTGTTCCATAACAAATCTTGCCAAAGTTGTACTTAAAGCGCATGGCTGATTATCGAGTTCCTATTCGGAATAATTTCATAGCCTCTTATAAATTAATTGTGATCCTTTCTAACAATTTATTTGCTTTCTTTCTCTTTAGTTTTGTTTATTTTATATCTAAATCTTTTCTAACTTCTTTGTTTGCTTTAATTCTTTGTTTCACTTTATTTTTAATTTGTATTTAACATTTGTTTTGCTTTTTGTTGATTTATTGTCCTACTTTATCATGTCCTCATCTCCTCCACACACAACTTCACATTCTCTCACTTATTGTAGTCTCCTTGAAGGTAGCTTTGTTTCTCTAGTTCTTGGACCTGCAACGTTGCCGTAGTAATGTCGTCCTCTCGGCCTCTCTTTGTACTATCGATACTATACCATTGCCTAGTTTTAGCTCTGTTTGAGGCATCTAGACTCACCAGCAATTCTTCTTTCCTTGCAGCACCCAGCGGCAAAAAGTCGGGCAACGGATCCAGCGGTTCCGGATCGGGTGGTGGAGGTACCTTAAGCTCTAGCGGCGGAGTACCCCAGGTGCAGACAGTGCAGACCCTGCACACGTTGCAGGGTGTGCAGGTTAAAAAGGATCCGGATGCCCAACAACAGCAGCAGCAGCAACAACAACAGCAGCAGCAGCAACAACAGGCAATGACAGTGAGTGGCTCGGCGGGTGGACAAGTGCAACAACAACAGCAGGTGCAGCAGGTTCAAGTCCAGCAACAGCAGATACAACATCACCAAATCATTGACTCCTCCGGAAACATAACCACGGCAACGACAAGCGCCCAAGCCGCGGCGGCAGCTCAACAGCAGGCAGCCGCCGGCCAGCAGCAGCAACAACAACAGCAGCTTGTGGCACAGTCTGGCGATGGTAGCGAGAGCGGAGGAACTCCACTGTCCATTGCTCAGGTGCAGACACTGCAGGGTCATCAGATCATAGGCAATATTAATCAGGTGAATATGACTGATTTCCAACAGCAACAACAACAGCCACAACAACAGCAGCAGCAGCAGCAGCAACAACAACAACAACAGCAAACACAACAACCACAACAGACGCTTTGATTGGACGGAAAACGTAGTTAGATCCATTATTTACAATTATTATTTCTTTGGATTTGCCAAAACCAAACGCTTTAAGTAATGCGTAGACCAATTCTAAATTAATTTTTCAAATTAATTGAAAACACAAAAATCCCTTAAAGAAAACAGAGAAGCCTTATGTCCTCAAATTTCTGGATGGGACTACCTTTAGTTGTAAAATTTTATTGACTTTACATGTTGTTTTTCCTTCTACAATATATTTTCTATATAAATTTAAATTTAGTTTTGTTACTAGAGTTTAATGTTGTAGGTGCGCCACGGTTATTGGAATTCACATGCATATTTTTTAAACATATATACAAAATATCTTTTTATACAAATATATATATTTGTTTTGTATCAGAGCTTGCGAATAAGAGTTGATTGTTTGAGCTCAAAAGAATTGCTCTTTAAAACAAAAGTTGAGTACATAAAAATATTAAATAGTTCAACTGTTATTTACTGGCTCTGTTTTGTATAGTTCTAACCCAAAGTCCCAATGCCCCCAGAGGTTGTTTAGAGAAAGATGCTCTTGCTCTCGTTTTGCCAGCTGGGTTGTTCCTGAGCGATTGCATCTTTGCTCTGTTTAGTTAAATATAAATACGTTAAACACACTTTAAAATAGTCCGATAACCCACGAAGATAATGAAGATTTACTTAAAAAACAGCTCTAGAAATAGATTTGAACTGATCAAATAGAGAGCTCGCTCAACAGGGTTTTGTCCCGCAAAAACACTTTCTTTCTGTGGGATTATATTTTCCCCGCTTTGGGTTTAGTTTGTTCTATTGTACATTTTTAATCAAATAATAACATTTTATAATTATATGTATAATTTTAATTTTAATAGTTGGAAATTTTTCATAATTAAATAGAAACCAAACCCCGTGCTCTTCTTCAGATAAATGGAATTCTTATTGTCCCGAAAAAAAATGATGATTTAATTGTGTAAATTAAAAAGCAAGAGGAATAAATTCCATATATCTGAAGATGTGGCATTTTATTATTAGTTTTTTTAAAAATATATTTAAATAAAATTTAATTTTATTTAAAACAAAAAAATAAATAAATAATAAGAGAGAATAATAAACCGAAAAATGTTTACATAAAAAAATCTTAAAAAGTATTTTCTTTTTATTTGTAACGTTTATTTTGGTGATGGAAACTTTTAATTTTAAAATGTACCCTTTATTTTGTAGCTAATGAATGTTGGATAATCGAGATTTTAATAATGCTTAAGTATTTATACAGCGTTATACTTGTATTTATAAAACAAAATGGCATATTGGGTTATTTTTAATATTTAACTGCATGTGCTTTATGTTTTCTTTTTTATTGGCTGTAATATATTATCTCTTGAAAGTAACTGACCATTTAAAAAAGACACTTTGGACCGAACTCTCAAAGAATCATAATTTCGCGACTAAGCTGCACTCCAAGGTTGTCACTTTAACTCTTTAAAAAACACAACCACACAACGCATTGCCTACCTCATTGTTACACCTTAAATCGTTTTTTTAAGCACATAAACTAAACCATTAACAAATCGTTTTATCTTGTCTTCTTCTCTCTTTTTCGCTGCCACGCAAAATAATAAAATCACCATTTAATCAATCAACAAATCAATATACATATATATATATGTGTTCATGATGCATCTCAATCAATCAATCAATCCATATTTTATGACCCATCCAAACATTGCAACTGCCAAATCTAAAGGGCAACAATAAGAACATTTTGGTAAAGAAGGTTTTCATTTTGAAAGGCGGTAATAATACGTAATGATGAGCCAACGATATGACCAGCGGCCCTGGAGGAGGAGGAGGCGGGAGCGGGCATCAACAGCAGCCAAATAGCAACACTAGCAGCAGCAGTGGTAATAGTAGGAGCAACACGCCAGCCACATCAACATCATCGACTGGAACTGGAACTGGAGGAGGCGCCACATCAACGCTCCAGCGTCGCATTCTGCGCGGCCACGCAGCACAGACCACCAGCGGCGAGCGTGTCTTGCTCATCAACTATGTGCCGCAGTCAGGCACGGGAGCGGGATCGGGAGCCACAGCTTCCGGATCCGCATCCGTAGCCACTCAAAGCACATCAACTCAATTGCCCACCACCCGTAAGATTCTCCAGGCCAGAGCCTCGGCGGCAGCAGCAGCAGCATCATCATCCTCCGGCGGAGGAGGAGGGACGACCTCTTGCTCACCGCCAGCTGTCTCGTTTGCCGGCCTGGGCTCCGAGGTGACCGTCACCTTGACGCGCTCTAGTCAGCGCGCCAGCGTAAACAGTGTCACAGCCGCCGGTCATATTGTAAGGAACCAGCAACAAGCCAACACGTATCATCACCAGACCACAACCACAGCCAGCACAGCATCGACTTCAACCGGGACAGGAACGACGGCGATACATGAGCATTTAGCAACGTCAACATCGCCGCCCCCGCTAGTCTTTACCCATCATCCACATCATCATCATCATCAGAGCCAACAGCAACAGCAACATGAGTACCACCAACACCATCAGCTGGAACAGGAGCACATAATCATAGATCATCATCAGCAGCAAACGGATGATGACCAGTTGATCGAGTACGTCGACGATGGCGGAGCAATCGAAGAGCAGCATCATCATCAGTTGCAGCTGCACGAGGAGGAGCCACAGCAGCAACATCATGACGTTGTCCAAGAGGTTTATCTCCAGTAAGAGAGGTAGATCCGATCCGAGAATTAGCATTAGGATAAGTTTTAGCCCTTTAATAAGCCATATTTTTTGGTAAGACCCAAAGTGTGTGATGATTCGTTTCATAATATAGATTTTAGATTGTAATTTTCATACATATTCAACAAATATTTAACTAATTTTGCTGCATTTTAAAATGTAATCCCAAAATATGCTCAACAGATTGCAAATTTGGCCTATTAACTATTATTTCATTTCGTACTTTTGTAAAGGCACACCAATTTCTGGGGTACCTTTGACAATCATTACGTAAAAACTGCTCACACATTTTGAAAAACACCAAACTCAAATACTGTACATAAATTCAAATTTATATTTGAAACATTACCAACTTGTACATAGTTCTTTCGGTATAAAGTACATATTTTCCATTGAAAATATTAATTAAAAATATTATCATATACATATTGAAGGCGAAATCAATTAATTAGTATTAAAAAAAGATTATTTTTGTACCATACATGATTAAACCGATAATAAACGGATATTAAAAATTCTAGTTGAGAAAATAAATGCACATATTTAAATAATTAATCACTGGCAGTAGTTACTAGTAGTATTGTCAGTTTTGCAGATCAAAAACTTAATAATAAATTGTAATATATGTATGTCTTGACTTCAAATTAGAAACCAAAAGAAATTTCGCACATAAAAACGTATTCAATTCTGATTGTTTAAAAAACTGTTGAAGAGCGGAGTAAGGGCCCTTAGAATGAGATGGATGTATGTATCTATCTGTGGGAAAACATATATTTGTCAAATATGTAAACCCAGTATTTTTGGGGCCAAGGCAATAAAATCGAGCCGGTTTTTGTGTACTGAAAGTGAATAAGTAAAATGTGTTTTTATTTCTATTTCAGGAAAACGAGTAGAGATTTTGTAATTTAATTATTTATTGTTTGTTTGCCTTTTTAACTGTTGCCTATACACAATGTTTGTCTTCTCTAATTTACAAAAAGCCATTTAACAACTATCTTTTGTTTTTTGTTAATTATTTACAGGTTTTTCTTTTTAGCAACTAAACTGCTATAAAATATTACATACTACAATAGGTTTTCGTTTCATTTTTGTTATTAAATGTACAGGAAGGTTCGTTACAAATTAAATTTCTCTGACCACCTATAGGGATTTTGGGTGTAAGCTTAAATTGAAGGAGCGCTTGCAAAAAGTGCGGATTATATAGCTTTTTAATTGAATTGCAATATATCTACAATACACTTTATATAATCAGGCACTAGCTAGACAATATTTATCTTCCCTCAATTGCACAGCTATCTCAACTAATTTTGCTTTCTATATACTTTTAAAATGTTTTAAAATGCAAATTGAAAAGATTATTGTTCCAAGTTGATCTTATATAACACTTTTGGACCTGCATTTATGTTGATTTATATGTAATTCTCGTTTAGTTTTATTCTTTAAGCGTTTCAACTTTATATATCAATTTAAATTTTCGGATTATTAAGATTTGTTTAAAGTTTTTCGTTTAATTCGGCGATCTATTAACTTTTTAAGTACCAATTGTTGTTCTATTTAAATTTTTCCTTTACTGTAAAATGTTGCCTTGCTATTATTATTATTTTTATTATTGTTATGGGCCTGATTTACTTGGCACTTTTCATGAGACGACTGCTGGCAAAGCATTCACCAAAGAAGCGATCCAACGAATGATACAAATGCGGACGCACATTGGACAGGCCATGATCCTCATCAGCATAGCTCTGTAAGGGAGTTTTCCATTTTTAATATTTAAATTATAGGAAAAGCTTTAAATTAAACTTACAATCTGCTTGAACAGAATATCATGTCGCTCCAGATTCTTGGCCAGGATCATGGCCTGCTGATAGTGAACATTATCATCGAGGGTGCCATGGACCAGTAGATACTTCTTGCCTCTCAGCTTTTGTGCCTGTGTGCTCAGTCTGGAGTTGGCGTAGCCCACCTCGTTCGTATTAGGAAGGCCCATATAGCGCTCCGTGTAAATGGAATCTGTAAGGGAAAGATTTAATTAAATATTTGCTGTAAGTTAAATATTTATCTGATTTATGAATAGCTTACCATAGTAAGCCCAGTCTGTGACTGGTGCTATCGAGGCTGCACACTTGAACACCTCGCTATTATCATTGGCCAAAGCCATGGCAGCGGCATAGCCGCCATATGACCAGCCCCAAATGCCCACATGATTCCTATCTATATAGTTGAACATTTGGGTGAGGCTTCTACAAAGAAAATAATTACAAATTTGTAAGTATTTAAAAATAAAGAAGAACAATCTGTAAATCTGAATTCAATGATTTATGACTTATTTAATAATGTTTTAAATAACAAAATACTTACTGTGTAACCTTGATCTGATCAGTGATCTCCACAGTTCCCAGCTGCAGGTAAATGGCATGTAAAAGATTCTCGCCACGTAGTCCAGAGCCACGACCATCGATCTTGGCATAGATCACAGACTGATTTGAGGTCAGATATGTGCCCCAGTCCAGCATCCATTTGTTGGTTACCTAAGAAATAAATTATTATTATAATAAATACATACATCTTCCTAAAGTCTAGCTTACGGAATATGAATCTGGTCCGCCATAGACATCCACCAGCATGGGGTATTTGGTATTGCCACTGGTATCTAGATTGGGAGGCAGCTGGAGCAGAACCTTGGCCTGGAAGCCACCATCAATGTTAAGGGTCAAGATTTTGTGCGAAGGCAGGGCCACGCCTTTAAGCTTGCCACGCAGACTCTCATTGGTCTCCCAGTCCAGGACATTCGAGATGACCACTTGAGCTGAAAAATAAGATTAAATCATATTTTAAGATATATTTTCAATTTTTAAATCTTCCAAAACTCACAATTCTCATATTTCCACTCGTAGATATGAGTTGTGGGTATTCCCGGTCCCAGTGAGGTAATCACAATGTGGTTATTGTCATTGAATGTCGCCGAGAAGTAGGTTTGCTGCACATCCCCGGACTTGATCAGGTTGCAAGTGAGGCACTTGGGACTCTGCTTCGCCAGAGCTCGAATTGCATACAAATGCAGCTGTTCCGGATGATCCTCTGTGTTGGCCGTGTAGAAGATGACATCGGTGGAGCCATCCCAGTGCAGGATGCTATCCACAACATATTTGCCTTCGGTCAGGGGTTCCAGAGGCTGCAGCTCCGGACTGGCCACCGTCGAGCTGAGAAGTTGCAAGTGCTTGTAGTTGTTGTGCGGCAGGACGAAGGCCAAACGAGACCCGTTCCTGTTTCTGAAGGGAGCGGTATAGAGATCCACCCAACCTGTCTTTGATTCGGTGCTGTAGATCTGTTAGGATGAGCGGAATCATGGCTATAACCTTGTGATATCTTTATATATAAAAGGATTACTTACCACCCGCCTGTTAAGTCCATCGAAGGTTACCACATAGGCGGCATTCTGTATGCGGTTCATCCAAATAGACAGGACATTGGCATCGTCCACCCAACTGACCACAGTAACAATGTAATCCGTCTCCGTGTTTAGCGCAGCCGGGACGGGCATCACAGTAATAAAATCTCCACCAGACACAGCTCTCTTCAGGTCAACCATTACGAGGTCCACGCGGGGATTCGAGGAACCAGCCTTGGGATAGGCAATAACCTGGTGAAGGGGATACTGATAGCGCAGGTCACCGGCATCGCCATAATAGGGGAAGTTAATCTGATGCGTGGCGGAGTCATCGAACTTGATAAAGGCCAGCTGTGTGCCCGAGGGATTGAACCACGTGGCCACATTGGAGCTGAACACCTCCTCCTCATACACCCAATCGGGAATGCCATTGAGTACACCCGACTGCTCCGCATCGCTGGTAAGGGCAATTTCCGTGGCAGTGGCACTCTCTTTATAATACAGGTTGCGATTGAAGTTGATCACCAGGGCATTGCCCACCGGAGCCCACTGTACCATGCTGAGGTAGAGCTGCTGGCCCTCGATGGTCAGTGGAGTGAATATCTTAGTGTTCAGATTGTACAGGTCGTACTCCGCCAGAAAACTGTACCGGAAGTTCTTTTTATAGTTCTTAGCCAGCAGCAGAAACTGACCATCGGCGGACTTCTCATACAGAACATAGTGGGAGGCACCTTTGAGCAGGGAGCTACGAGCTCCTGTCTTGGCATTGAACTCCATAATGGACTGTAGGGGAAGTAAATGGGACAACGTTTTTTTTTTTATAAAGAAATTATCCAATAAAACTTATATTTAAAAGTATTTTTAAACTTAAAATTGAAATCAAGACTGGCATCGAATTTTGAGGTTGAAATTACACATTTATGTAAAGCTTATTCATTATATTGTATTTTTTTTTTCTTCTTAATTCGTATTTTATTTTATTAATTATATAACATTTTACTGACCGCATTCTCCTTGTATATCAGACTGTTACCATTGCTCCAGCTGCCATTGAATCGCCTGGCATATAGTTGACCGCTTAGCACATCCTCCAGATCAATGGCATTATTGTTATTATTATCTGGATCACCGGAATCGGAACCGGAATCATCTTTTTCGTCTGTCCGAAGGATAAACACCAAGGCAGTGGCCAGCAGAGCCAAGGCAATGACTGCTGTTGCAACGCTCAAGATGATCCGCACACGGCGCTTCTTCTCCTTGGAATGCATTAGATTCTGTTTTGGGTTTTGGGAAAAAATAAAGAATTTATAATTTAATAAAAGGAAAATGTAGAGTATTTTTAAGGAAATATATATTTTAAATTCATTTTAAAATATATTTAACAATATTTTATTTAAATACATTAATAAAATCTTTTCCTTTTGGGACTTCCAAAGAAGTACACTTGAAGGAGTCCAAGGAATGTATTATTGTTTTTACAAAATTACTTTCTCTTTTAAAGACTAAATTTAATAAGAATATAATCCTCTTAGCTTAACATTAAATAATTAAATTTATTTTAATACTATAACTCTTTTATTTGCTGTAAAACGAATAGATATAATCCTTTTAAATCAAATTAATGTAAATTGACTTTTTTAATTCCAATTTACTTTCGAAACCCAGCGAGTTCATTAACCCTCCTTTTCCATGCAGGGAAAATGGGCTTTCATTTCCTCAATTTCCATTTCCATTCACATTTCACGAATCGGCCACCTTTCTGGGCTGACCAAAAAAGTGCAAGTTGGCCAGGTTAAATTATATATTGCGCACATTTGGCCAATTTGGATACGATCTTTCTGCCTAATCGGATAAGCCAGACACGTCTGTATATATATATATTTATATATATATGGAAAGTGGCGTTGCGCATGCGCAATGACTATTTCTTTCCACTCTTTCCCTCTCATCTGCCATTCACTCAACGCGTTCCACTCAAATAAGATTTCGGCCTGGAGGGGGCTACTGGAAGCGTGAGCCCAAAAGGTGGAGGAGAGCGAAAATGAAAGTAGTTTTTTGTTAAGACTGGGTCGCCGCCAACTGGTTTATGCTACTGACCAGAGGTGTACATATATAGTAAATAACACATATATATTCAGGTAGAAAGGGGTACAAAAGGGGTTTGCTGGGGTCTCAATTGCCGCATGACGCAAGAAAAATAAAATCAGAAATTGGTGTTTACGTATCGAGTGTTTATTTGGGACCTGTCTGGGGTTTCTTATTTTCGCCAAGTTTGCTGGCTGTTTCTTTTACATAATTTCACATTACGCGACAAAAATAATTGAAGTTGTCCACACCTCGGTAAGACAAGGAAATTTGGGCTTTTGTTTTGTATTTTCACTTTTTTTGTTTAATTCCAACTTAGATGTGTTAATTGAGCTGTTGAAATCTATCATTAAACGAAAATGCTTTTGCACTTTATATTTATTTTGTATTTATTTCTGTTTTCAGTTGGGTTGCTTTTGTTTGTTTTCTTTGCTCCAATAAATTTTTGACGGAGCGTGACAGTTTTTTGTGATTACTTAATGGGATTTATTTGTTAGAGCTCAAGGTTATGGGTGGAGATCGATTGTGGGCCGTGCCTTTTGTGTGCAGCTTATTATTTTTGCAGGAATTTTTGTCGTTATATACATTTTATAGGTTTATAATTAACCAACGGAGCAGATGTGACTGGTAATTCTGGTAAAAAGTTAATGAATATTGATGTTCACTTAATTTAAACAGCTGTAAACCGAAAATAAATAAGTTCAGTGAACAAAAGTAAATGATACTAATATATTTATTTAAAATATAATATATTAAAGAAAGGAAAATGCACTTATATGTATAAATATTAATTTTATAATAAAGGAAATAAGTTCTGTAATTTTTAATTCAAATAACTGTGACTTCTTAGCTTTGGTAGTTCTTTATTTAAAATGTAAGTTTCGTAAACTCAGTAACTCCTTCTTTTAAACATTATTATGAAACATTTAACATTATTATTGAATATTTTCTTAGTTAAAGGTCTTTCCAAAACCATAATTTGTATTTTCCCACCACTTTTGTGCTCTACACTGAAGCACAATAAAAACGGCATGTTAAGCCAAACAATATAAAAATATTATTATTGAGCGGCGGACCAAGAATTCTGGAAAAACCAGTTCCGGACACACTCAACTCGACTGCACCTTTTGGCATTAGCACATTTCCATATACATATACATATGTATATACTTAGTGCATAGACTTAATACTCGCATTTTATTGGAGCTTTGCACAGAAAATCCCCACGCCGGAACTAGAATCAAACTGTCGAAGGAGGAGAGCCAAAATCGCATTTGTTACGAACCCAACATGAAAAACACGTGCGAGTATGGGGGATTCCCCAGTGACCACGTAGAGAGAGAGCCCGTGTTTTGCAAATCTCTGGGATAAAATATAGCCCTATGGAGGCACAACTGGCACAACGTCGAAGACATGTTAGTTACAACTTTTCCACGAAATTTATGAATCCTCTTGGATTTCCTGGGGCCATGAGGGATTTTGAGTTGGTGAAAACGCAAGAACCAGGGGGATTTTATTCAAATTATAAAGGTTTTATGACTTGTAATTTCTTTAATTATATTTTATGGGCATATTTCAGGTGGTAATTATAAGAAATTTGGTTTTTGGGGAGTTTAAATAGTTGGGAAGTTTTTAAATTACATATTTTATAAATAGAAAAATTAATGATAAATATAATTATATATTATTTATATCAGTGTCACTAGCTTAGAATTAGATAAATTATAGAAATTATATTTTATATAATAAATAATTAAGGTTAATTAAATCAAATATAATTTATTATCCATTAAAATAATTGCCTTAAAATATAAAACTTTTCCAGCTTAAAATATAAAATATAATATTATAACAAAATATAATAAATAATTAAAACTCTTTGAAAATAATTAAATCTATACCTTAAGGTCTTAATGAATACCTAATTAGACATTTATTACTTGAAAAACGTACTCCTAACTGCTATTTAAACCCTTTTTCCAATTCTTGCTAGCCATAAAACCGTAAGAGCATTTTCATTTCAACATAAATAAACTATAGTTGGACTTTCCCGTTTCTACTTGGCCATTTTTGGCCCTCAGTGGCCAACGCTTGACCAACTCCAATCATATCAATGTCCATTCAGGCTATTCATATTCCCCCAAAACATTTTTTGGCTCTTTCTTGATTGTTTTGGGATTTCCCATTGAATTCGCTGAACAATGTGCCGCAATTAGTCAGCTGTATCTGTACTCACCTCTGGCCATCACCAGCAATCTTTGATTCATTTAATAAATATGAAACTGAAAGGTTATTGAGAGCACTCGGTTTTTAGCCAGATCCCTTAGCACAGGAAAACAGGATTCGGTTGCTATCTGGACTTCCGGCAATTAGTTGGAGTTTTTACCGCCCCGAGTTGTATAGGATTTTGCACTCGTGTTGCTGCTGCCGCTGTTGGTACACATGTCGTATACTTGTTTTTGTTTATCCTCTTCCTACTGGAGACTACTCCTTGCTACTAGGACATAATCGCTGCGACGTGAGGGGCGGCCTTAACAACTATTTTGAGGTCCACAAGTAAAAAAAAAAATTGATGACTTTTCGTCTGGCTTTCGCTTGCTTTCCTGTCTGAGGGGGGAAAGTCTGGTTTTCATTTTTTCCCCCCAGCAACAGCTTGTTCATTTGTCGCTTGGTTTTTCATTAAACTGTCCTAAAATTAATTAATTTGCTTTGTCCTGGGTGTGTTAAGCTCCTGAGGGGCTCTAGCTTCGGCTTCTGCTCCTGCTGCTGCTCCTGTTTTTTACTCTGCTAATTGTACACACATTTTATCGTGTTTAACTAATGAGCTACACATGCATACACGTAAGTTGAGCTCGGGGTTAGACATAATTAGTTGATGTCTCGGGGAATTTCTCATCTGGGTGGAGTCAATCATTCAGGAGAGTGTAGAATTTGGAGCTTAAAGCTGTTAAAAAATGATTTATTTGAGGAAATAAAATACTTGAGACAAGACAGAAGATTTAAGTTGGGTTTTTTGGGGTGGATTTGAAGTAGAGCTACGTAAAAATATTAATTCAAATAAAAACAAAGTAAATAAGAACTCAATTCAAATTTTTTCTCCCTTGTTAACCCCACAAATAATTTATTTATCCCATTAACACAACACTCGCACTTTGTGGTAATTTCTGCAATCAACACTGCTCTTTATCAGCCACCTGTTGGTCTGAAACCAACGAACAATGAAGAGGATGAGCCCACAGCTTCCATTAAACCACAGAACATGGCCACATATTCGATTGATATATTAGCTGCTCATCTCCCCCATTCATCTTGTGTTTATCGGGGCTGGGCCATTGTGGTCAATCAGCGGCTCATTTTCGCACTCATGAACAAATCAATTTAATTACAGAGCACAGCCAAGACCTCCAAGCACAAAGCGAAATGTACGCCGTTGTTTCGAATCGAAACACTATAAGGTTGTGTGTTTATAGGGGATTTATAGAGATGACAATTTAGCTGAAAATTTCAAGGATGAAACTTTAATTTAAGAGGTTTTTGTAGGGAAAAGTTTAGGTATAATATAAGGTTAATTATATATGTTTTTAAACATTTTTTTAAATAGTAAATTCTATAAAGAAGCTACTCCTCTGAGTTTAGATTTATAGATTTTTAAACATTCAAAAATAGGCATTAAACATTTGGGTATTAATATGAGTTTTATACCAGTTCTCAATTTCAATCTTATAAAATAAGGCTAATTCATTCCTTTTGGAGACATTTTTTTGTTAGATTTACACATTAAATTTATACAATTAAATAATATTCATTAATTATTTAATATTCATTAATTATTTAATATCCATTAATTATTAATTATTTAATAATATAATTTCCACATATCCTCAACATTTTCCTAGCTATTCCGGGTCCTGAAAACTCTTCTCATCGCTGTATCTCTTAGCTTACCTTAAACCTGGACATTCCCTCCCCGAAGCTACCAGCACTCGCGACATCGTCGTCCTCCAGACTACTTCCGCCACCCAGCATGGACTCGTGGTGTTTGGCGCTTGGCCTGCGTCCCACCGCCGCCTTGTAATAGTACGGCGGATGCTGGTGGCGACCAATGCCCACAATGCCTCCTCCGCCAAGTCCTCCTACCCCTCCAGGGCCGCTGCCCACATTGGCAGCGGTATTGCTGGCGGTGGCAGTGGCAATGGCCGCGTCCTCGTAACCCATCAGCTCGATGCTGGGATGCTCGCATTTACAGCGATGCGGCGGCGTCCTGTGTCCATGCTGGTGGTGCGGATGCGGATGTGAGTGGATGTGTGGGTGCAGGTGGGGATGTTGCTGCTGCTGATGGAGCTGCCGGCTCTTCCTTCCATTGCTATTGCCGCCGCCGATGCCATGATGGGGCGGCTGAGGTGGTGGCGGGATGTCTGCGGGTGTTATATAGATTTTCCCGCCCAGACTCTCGCCGCCCGTCTGCTTGCTGGGCCAGTGGAACTCGTCGAATTCGCTGGAGCTATTGGTGAGTTGATGTTGCAGCTGTTGCTGCTGCTGCTGGTGAAGCTGCTTGTGGTAGCGATAATATTGATGATGTGCAGCTGCATTGGCAGTGGTTGGCAGATGATACTTGTTGTTTTTTATAGTCGACGGAAAGAGAGAGGGAACACACATAAAATTGGTTTGTGGACAGCTTCCTGGTAAATCACATTTTTTCGCCAACCACACAGAAAAAAATATTATATAGGAGCGGGGCAATTGTATTTATTAAATATCACAATTACTTTTCTTAACAAAATAATAATTTTTATTAAAAAATGGCCTTCTAAATGTGATCTTATATAAATCATTTAAATATTTCAAATTTCAATATAAAATCAATACAAATTCCAGCTCACTTTATATAAAAATATTTTTTTCCTGTGTTTGAAAACCCCTTAGGGGTATTTGTGTGTGTTCTCTTGTTGTGCTGCAGCTTGTGTATGGGTGGGGAGGTCTCAAAGCAAAAGGACATCGAACGGCAAACACAAATTGAGGCAGCAACAAAGGGGTAAGCTTTAACTACAAGACGTAAGGCAACACAAAAGGCAATCAATTATTCTGCAACCAGTGTTCAGGTTGACAAATAAGATTTTAGATAGGTTTAAATTACGATTCTTGGGGAAATTTTCAAGGATTTTCTTGTTGATATAAACATAATCATAAATAAATTTAATATTAACCAAATTATTAAAATAATAAGGAAAGAAAACATGATCACAAGATTAAATTAGTTTTTATTAAATTTAAAAATGAGTAATTAGAACATAAAAATAATTTTTTGTACTATGAAAATAATTATTGAGTATATGAAGTTAGAATTATTCTAAAATATAAAATAAGTTCCAAAAGAAAAATATTTCTAGGAATATTTTATATAAATAATTTTAACAAAACGGAAAATATCTTTAAAAACTTGTAAATATATATTTACGAGAAATCCATCCAAATGACACCAAGAATTGTTTACAATTAATAAATTACTTTATGAGGACTATATATAATATATTAATGTATATATTTAAGCCTTGATAATAAAGACTTTAAATAACTAAAATATCATTAAAATTACTTAAAAGTTAAATAACAAAGGTTTTAAAAAATTTGCAACATATATAATTAAAATCATGCCAGAACAAAGTGCAGATTATAGTAATAACTAGACTTTCTCTATATCAAAACAATAATTTGAAGCAATTAAAGCCGATGCTTTTCAAGTTATAAATAATAATACAAATTGTTTTAAAGCTAAAGCTAACTTATTCGCAATAAAATAAACACTTGAACAATGGCGAATTTTGTTAACAACGTTTAACTGGCACATAGAAAGTTTCGCCAACTACTTAGTTCCACTCAACATTTCCACCTCAACAAATTAGATCAAGTCTTGGCTTAAAGAGGCAACAAAAACAATTCTGAAATCCCCCATGAAGGCAAAACTAAGTTATGAAATGAAATTTGCGCCAAAGTCGCGGGCAAAGTAAATAACAAAATCAAACTTGAAGCGAGCCAAAAACTATGCCAAATAAAAGAAAACCAAATAAAACGAAATAGTAGGACCTAGGGGGAAATAGACCCAAATACATTAGCCCGATTCAGGGTTTTGGCGAGTGCCGTGCTCACCGCAATTATTTAATTACACTCTGCCACTGTGTGTGCACTCCCCTTGATCCCTGGGATTTCCACACCCAACCTCTCAACGGATTTTGGGGTTTAATCAAACAGCCCAGCCAAGTCAAGCACAGCATACAAAGAGCGAGGGGTAGAAAGAGAGCTCGGGCCACGAAACTTTTGTTGCAACTTTTCGGTGCAGCCAAGCAAATCGAGGCGCGACCTCTGAACCCTGCGAATGGAGCTAGGTGCCGGCAAGTACCCGGGGTAAAGCAGTTCAGGGGACAATGAGGTGGCGTCCACATGCAGGCCACCCTTTTTTCACCGATACTTACGTATTACGTAGCTACGAAGTATGTACGGACGGACCCTTTCCGATTCGTATCGCTAATGATGATCAAATAACGACCAAATGTCGACTTGCTCTCAAACACACGAAAACCGAGAGAAATGTATGCTAAAAATAAACTAAAGATACTTGTAAGACTTAAAAAAAAAGTATTTATAATCCAAATAATCAGAAAATACTTTTAAAAAAATTAGTTCTTTGGTGAAATAGTTAAATTAATATGATTAACTCAACATGAAACTTTTTATTGATAATAAATAATCATAGGAAGGGCTAGCAATTATGCTAAATTAGTACCAAAGCATAAAAAAACTAAATTAAAATTTATTCTTTTTGTTTGTACACAAAATATAAGAAAATTTAATGATTTATTGATTAGATTTTAAAGCCTTTTCTCTCAGTGCATCCCTTCATAGACACAGACAAAACGGACACAAAATCGTTAGCCCACTTGGCAGGGCACCAGCAAAAATTTGTGCACTCTCGCCCTTTAACTGTGTCACGGCTTCTTTCTCCAGCTCCGAGTCTTCAGGCTTTCCGGTCGCTTTCCAGTTTCCCGACCTACGCTACGTCCCACAATCTCTTGCCCTCCATTATCCTCCGAAGCCGCCAATGTCGTCTGGCGTAATGAGCAGTCTCTCAGTTCTCGGGCAAAGAGAAAGGGTTGGGTCTCTACACACACTCAAATGATATGTAAATACCAAACAATTTGCCATGAGATGGCTGCCAGGCTGTGAGGGCTCTTTGAGGCCTTATTTGATTAGTGCTTGATCAGTGCGCCAAAAAGTAGGCAACGTTTGCTTGATTTTTGGCAGCTGAACTGAAGGATATTGAGGACGTAGAAAGGACGATTGTAACGAGTCATCTTAATTGCAGCTGGCAAAGCCAAAAGTGTAGTCATAACTAATACGTAATCAAAGGGGTCAAGTTATTGTACAAAGAACTCATTATATAAAAAATATAATTATTACTAATAATATATCATAAAAGGAATTCTTGATAAATTAAGGGGTTAAATGAAGTCTTAATAACTGCTCCATAAACCTTGATTAATTCTCTCCGCTGGCTTGGCTCCCTTAGGAAAATTTTCACTCTTTTAGAAAACATTTCCATTTCCACACACAAAAATTAGAATGCGTGGCCTTAATAAATTATATTTTTGACACACATACTAGATACGCATGTATGGGTGAGAGCGTACGTGTGTGGCCAACACCTAAATGTAGGCAATAAAATTCCAACAAAATAACCGAATGCATAAATATGTTTTAAGTGCTACGTGAATAACACCCAAAAATGCCTTAAATATCATCATAATTTATGCAAAAGAAGGAGAAAAAAAAAAAAACAGCAGACACACACATGTATAGAAATGAATATTCAAAAAATGAAAAGCAGGAGGAAAAGTGGCAACACTAGCCTTTTCCTCCCCTCCTTGCTATGAGTAAAAGGGCAACGGCAACCATAAAATATGCAGCACAAACAATTGTTTTTGGTAAATATACGGATCTAAATGCAAACCAAAAATCGGTTTGCGAAAATCATAGCAAATATGAGTATAGCATATAGTGGTATCACATGCCAGCAATCAAACATTGAGTATGTAAATAAATGTTGATACTTAAATTGGGTGGGATCAAAGGGTTTCATTATAATATTCATAGTTGTGTGGCCTTTAAATCCATGCGGAGTGCTTGTTTCTTTGATTTGTGTTGGTGGCATCAATAAATAGTAATAGTAAATATTGATTATAGTTTTATGAAGACACATACCTGATCGCTCTGTGCTGTTTCAGTCACCGAAACATCATTACCAGACATTGTATCTGTATTAAATTACTCGCTTTTCCGCTTCTAAACTTGCATTAAGCTCAATTTTTGTAAAGCTGCTTTAAAAAGAAATAATAAAATATTTGTTTGATTTATTTAGAAATTATTTATTTGGGTATTCCATTCAATTTCCAGTTCAGCAATTCTCTTTAAACTCTTTTATTTAGTTTTTTTTTGGTATGGCATTCCGCGTACATTTCTTCGGCATTTTTCCGTATTTATTCTGACATTTTAGCCATGATTTATGGCACACACACATTTTATTTGCACTTCACACACTTTTCAAAAATGTTCTCATCTGTTTCAAAACGTTTTTATTTGCATTCTAATTGATGCGTGGATTTATTGAAATACACACAATTTGTCCTGATTGGAATGCTTTTTTCTTTTTGTGGCTAATTTTTCCTACGAACTTTTCCCAAGTTATTTTTAATTAAGTTTTACGAGTTAAAAAGTGGGAGAAGCATCGTTGATTATATTTTAATTCGGTTTTTGCATTCTTTTGATGCCACATGGTATCCCGGGTAATTTATCCTAAGAAAATAACTGCTGCCAGTCACTTAATGCAAATTAAACAATTTAAATGAGCAAACAAAGAAACCAAGAAAATTCCAAATTCAGGAAAGAAGAAAGGAAGACCTAAGAACAAGTTTTTGTGGCATTCATACAGAGGCACTGAGTGCGCATTGCACATAACTCGTAACTCATACGCCCCGTTGTACAACGAGAATGGCCGCGTTTATAAAACGTTTGTTTGCCAGTTTGATTGTTTGTTTGTCTGTCTGTCTGTTGGTTGGTTGGTTGGTTTGCCTGGCTGGCTGCGGTTTTCAATTGTCAGTGCCAAAGCAAGCCCAAGAGCCGAAAAGGGGCGGCAGAAAATGTACAAAAGTAAAAAGTAAAATAAATAAGAAATACCAAATAAATTGAATTGCGTAGCCGACTATAAAGAGACAGCCACACAACGTAGGTGAGTGGAGCAAAGCCAACTGGAACAGCAGATAAAAGCACAGCGTCCCCCCAAGAGGGGGAATGGAGTCAAAACAAGACAGAAAAATCAACAAAAAACACAGGACACACAGGACAACAAATGTGATAAATGCGAGGGCCGCCCTTTGTGGTAATGTGCATAAAATATATTTACTAAATTGTCAAATGGGCAACAAAAAAAAAAGAACTTTTAAAGCTGGCAAAAGAGGTCAGCATATAAGATGCGTTTGTATTTCGATTATCTGGTTTCAATTCGGATTCGGAGCAGACAGCCCTGTCATCGAATCCTGGCTTCCCTTGCCTTAACGGCTTTGCCCTGACAAATCTGCGCTGCCAAGGGGGTTTGCCTTTGCGACTCTAGATAAAGTGAGTTTCGATTTCTGTATTTTATTTGTAGAAATATATTGCAGGGTTTGTTTCTTAAATAGAAATACTGTGAGGTGTTTTGGGGAGAAAAAAAAAACAAAAAGAGGCAGCACTTGAAAGAGTTTAATAGATATCTTTGTGGTTTGGTTGAAAATCTTGACTTAATAAAGGTTTTTTTGAATATTTTAATAATTTTTTTTAGGATATCTTCCAGTTTCACAATAGGATCAATTTTATTTAGGTGTTTAATGACCTATAAATAATAAATATTTTAATTTAATTGAAATAAAACATGAACTTTGACTCGTATTTCCTTAGACAAAATCAAAGGAAGAAATAGTTTGAACTTTTAATCAAAAGCATTTTTCCTGAAAAGCAAACAAAAGTAAAACGCGATTTTAATTTAATTATTTAAGTTCTACAGCAGCGGCGAATTTATATAATTGAATTAAAATCGTATCTTACATTTTTTTGCTGTCTTCAATTGCTTTGAAAGCTTTTTTGTTTTGCCTTTAGATCCTTGACAAATTTCATTCCTCGGCAATTTAATTCCCTCTGTTTTGACAAAAAATAAAACCCTTGTCTCTGGCCTTTTCAGCAAATAAATTTCCCTGACTTTAAGCCCTAACGACACACTATCCATTAAGTAACTTTACAACTGACCAAAGTCCTTTTTGAGTTCCTTAAGTTGCGGTTGAGCTTGGAATTTGATGTCCTTTACCGCTGTTGGCGGTCACATCTGTCCCTGCTGCCGAAATGCATTAAATATTAATGAGTTTAAAAGCGGCAAGTAATTTGTTGTCCCCGAATGAGGGATTACAGCATTTGCCAGATAAGAGCCAAGCTCAACCGACAAATTGCCCGGGTTATTGATATAAAAGCCAGGATTAGTTACAGGATAAGGAAGATGAGGACCCCTCCGAATGGTTGACTGACTTGTCTGCTAATCCAACAGATGCAGGACTGTTTGATTTTTCATTTGTGCATTTGTCAAGTGAGAGAACAAGGAATTGCAAGTGGCAACCGACAGCCGGTGATGGACAAACAGACCAACATTGGGGGAAAGGCGGAATGAATGATATTCGCATTGCATCTCAGCGAGAAAAAAGGGAAAATAGTGGAGGAAACCAACAGAAGTTTCATCAATTTTACACAATCCACTTAACTTGAAAAGCCAGGGCAGAGCAGTCAGTCACAGGAAAGGAGAAAAAGTCCTAGAAAGGAAATGGGAATCCCCACTTATACTCTTTCAATTCATTTGAATTTCAGTTTCCGCCAAAAGAAAATTCTTAAAACCAAAAGCTAATTAAGAACCGGTAAGTAATTAAATTTAAAAAAAATACTTATATCGATACTATCACAAAAACTAGTTCAATTTTATAATTCAAAAAAGAAACCATCACTATCTCTTTGACATTTACTGCCAAAAAATATATAAAAACAGTCCAGAAAAAAAAGGTTAGTAAATAAACTCTCAACATTTTCAAAGACATTTCCTAACAAATTCCAAGTTAACTTCCTGAAAAAGTACAACAACTACAAGCTCACGATGTCGGACAACGAAACAGATTCCTATTTAGATGAGGCGGAAGAGGAACAGCGCCCGACCAGATCGAGCATTCCCATTGTGGGACCAGTGAGTCCCAATCCAAATCTCCAAATGGGGGACTACGCCCCGCTCTTTTCCTCCTCGATCACCTCACTGGATGGTAGCCAGGAATCCTATTCTGACTCAGAGCTCGAAGTAAACTCGAACGCGACATCGCCACCGAGATTTGTTTGGCGAAATGAACTCGAAGGGGCCATTGCCGCTGAGATAACGGCCGCCGACATCGCTCAATCTCTGGAGAACTGGCGCTCGGCTCTGAGAACAGTGCCGGCCACCACGGATTTGACCACGCCTCAGGCACGTCGCATCCACCCAACGGGTCGTACCCCCTCGCCATCTTCGCCTTACTCGGCCTCGCCATCGACATCCATCTCGCAATTGATCAATCAGAGAACCGTAAGAGTCAGGCGGCTGCACATGCTGAACACAATGATCCAGGATCTGCAGGAGAGTCTGCCAGCTTTCAGTCAGCGTCGCCGTCGTCGCAATCGCCGACGAAGGATTGTCCACTTCGAGGAGAACGATCACGAGACGGAGCGAGTGCCACCGAATGCCTATGCCGAGGTTATGCGACGTGGCAACAGTATCAGCGATTGCAGTCAATGCAGCAGCGCCGAGGAGGATGCCCCCGTAATTCCCAGCCATCTGGTGGAGTGGACATACCCAGGACCTAATAATTAATTGAAGATTTAATTAAATTTCAATGCACGTTGATATTTAAAATTTATGTTTATAAAATCTATACGAGTATATTTTTTGGAGAAAGGAAAGGAATAGAAGGCTTTGTTTTACATTACATCAAAAATGAAAATGGAAATAGAAATTAAAAGAATTTATTTCCTTGTAATGTTACATTTTTGTCCGCATTTAGTGTTTTAAAATAATCTACAATTTGCTAATGATTTATTATTTATCTTTATTATTCTATTTTTAAAATAATCTATATATATAGTAAAACTCGTTCAAGCCTTGATTTAACCTTTTCAATTGCCACAAAAGTTCAACAGAGATCGTAGGTCTCATAAAAATGGTTAACAACTCCTAGCAACTCTTTTGCCCTGGCAACTTGTTGAAAAGTCTTTAAGGTCCTTTTTATCTGGGAAATGGGGCGGGCTTTTTCTTCTTTTCATCTTTGTTTTCCCTAGTTTTCCCAGTAGCAGCAGCAGCAGCCGCTGCCACTTCATACGCGCAAGTGTTTATATGCAGCTGAGGGGGTGGAGGTGGCGTCGACGGCGGCAAGTTGAAAATAATAATGAATTTGCGGCATGCCACACAAACACTTGCTGCGGCCGCAACATGCGCCAGATTTTAGCCCCGGATATCAGCAGTAGCTGCACATGCATCAGCTCCACAGCCGGAGTCCAATCCCACACGGAGAAATAAATCTATGAATTACTTTTGAGAATCCACTTGCTCCTCACAGTTAACCTGATTGTTCCTGGATAGCTTGGGTATGTGATGCCTTTAAGAGCTTGTAAAATCACTTGTTTGGGATTACACAAACCAAACTTAAACAAGAATGTATAAAAAATGATAAAGGAATGGTTTGCCTCATGACTCCTAAGGTGGTTTTTGCTGCGGCACTGAAAATAGGAGTCCAACCATGCCTCAAAATGCTTCAAAAGGGGAAAAGTTCAGAAAAAATAGTGATAAATATTTTATAAATATTGTTTTAGATCTAACTGCTAAATTTTTCTATTAGTGTAATCTCTTTTTCCTCCTCACTCGCTCATTCTTTAACCCACTGTGCGGCATGTGTGGCAGCTAATATGTTGGCTTGGCAGTGTCGCCTCTTGGAGCCGTTGAAAAATGCACTGACATGTGCCACAGCTGCTGCTTACCCCCGCGAGCCCCTTTGGACTCCTTTTTTCCACGCCCCTGTAAAGCATCTCGCCACCACCTCCCTTGAAACAAAAACAAATGCTCACACAGGACGTGGGCGGCTGCGTGTGCTCCTCTTCACTCTCGCCCACTCTTCAAGAGGGGGCGTGTTGATGCGCTGAACAATAGCTATAAAAAGGATTAACTTGCATAACAAAGGAGATGGAGATGGGGTGCCGGATCGGGGGGGCATGTGCAGCTTGCAGCTTGGACCCGGCCAGAGCTTGGCATATAAATTTCAACTCGGCATTGGTCGAGTTCCAAATTTATAGCTCACACCCTTATGCCTTTCCCAACCAAGATCCAGCATATGGTTTCGGAATTGCTTTTCATTGTTTATCAGAGGCTGTGCCTCTTAACTTTTGCTATTTAAACTTTTTTTATGGCAAATTGCTGGGAGAGAATGTTTAATAGATCGAAAATTGTGAGTTAAATAATTTATGATTTATGGAATTTAATATATATTTATATTTTTAACTAGATATTTTCAAAGAAAATGTAGATTTTATGTCGGATGTTCCTTCTCCTTATCATAATATATTAGATTTATTAATCCTTGAAATATTTATTTAATATTTTATTTCTTATAATTTATTCCATGAATTTATCAATTTAAAAACAATCAGATTAGGAAATATGCAAAAAAGATACCGAAAATCTTATCTTGGCTGCCATAATAATTCCCATAAATAACATATTAATTTTCTCATACCAGCTCAAGTGTCCTTTATTTGCAATTTTTACTTGAAATAACCATAAGGAAGAGAAAAAAAGGAATTCAACCTTATTGGTTTTTACTTGTTATGCTGTCAAATAAAATTTTCTATTGTCAGATGTTTAACAGTTTGTGTCCTCCTCCTTAAGGGAATGTCCGCCCATTTAACCCCCCTCGTTAACCCCCATAAACCCCCTGTTCCAGTAGCTTGCTGTCCATCCTTGTGGCGCCTGGAAGAGGACCATGGAAAGAGCGCGCATTTCAGTCAACTGCAACTGCTGCAATTTCTCATTTTAATAAAAATGCAAATGTCTCCGGCTGAGGAAAGTCAAGCTTGCCATCGCTGAAGCTGTCTCTTTCTGTTATCGCTTTAGGTGTCTCTTTTCCGCTCCTTTCGATACCGCTTCCCGTTTGCCTCATATTAAATGCCAGCAAACTTCGATTTTACGGTACTACGAAAACAAAAGCACACGAAAACTGCAGGGCAAAGGCTGCAGGCAAGGCGGGAATCGTGAAAATACAAAAAGAAAAATAAAGAAAAATCGGCAAAAGACAAATAAGTTTTCAATAAGGTCCTTAAGAATGTTAAAAGGAACGTAAAATAGAGGATTGCACTTCAGGCTGAAGGTTGAGTAAAACAAAGTGTCAGTTTACAGCTGTCATTCCCTGAGGGACATAAGCCGCCTCTCACTCGCGCTCATTCGCTGCCCACTTTTTCCATCTCGCTTTTTCCGGTCTTGTTGTTGATATGCCACCAGATGGCGATGCAATGCAGAGCTGACAATTTGGGGGATTTTGAAAAGGACTTTGGAAATTATTTTTAGAAATTAAAGGTATTAAATGGGATTATATTATTCAGAATAGGGGATTTAAAAACAGTGCAATTTTTAAAACATACTCATTATATTTAATAGTAATTATAATTATAAAATAAGTAATAACGAAGGATTACACACCGGAAGTTGGGGTATTATTAGATATTTTATGATGTTTCTCTATAATTCTGATCTGCTTTAATTCAGCCCACGGGTAGCCCTGTTCAATGTGCCTTTTAATTTAATTACATTATTTCTGTGTGCCTTTTATTGCCTTTTGAAAATAGTTTCCTGGCGGCATCACTATATAAATGGCGCCCTCTTTACCACCAGCACACCCACACTGGCATCGAGCCGTGCGGGCCGGGCTTAATTAATCTAATTGAAATAATGCCAGCGACAGGCAAGAGTCACACATATGGCCAGCTGGCTTACGGTACTAACAATGGCTTAGGACAATGCCAAATCCGATTCAAGGAGATCTCAGATTGCAATGGGACAGCGGGGGACAAATGCTGGAAAGGCACAAAAGGTTCTTTGTCTTCTGCGTGCTAAAGGGGGGAGGAGCGGGGGGACTTGAAGTGCACACCCAAGCTGGGAATCAACTTAATTGTAAATCTCGTTAATGGGTGGCAGAGGTTTAGGTCAATGCCACAAGCCAAATCTTCAGTTTTTAATTAGATATACACAAATTTATATTGAAAATGGAATTTACTGCGAGGACTTGGGTATCAGTTTATACTGGCGCAGAGCCCGCAGTGGTGGACGGTGGTCTTGGTGGCTGGGTTTCCTCAATCTTGCCCACATATTTCTCCACAACGCTGACGATCTTCTCCGGGTTACTGCCCACGAACTGCAACAGGGTTACACTATTCTTGATTATCACGAAAGTGGGCATGCTGCTGACATCATACTGAACGGCCAGGTCCTCGTTCTCATCCACATCGATCTTGAGGATAATCAAGCGAGTCGAATATTCGTTGGCAAGTTGCTCCAGGCGAGGTCCAATCATGGCACAAGGACCACACCAGGTGGCGAAGAATTCAACGAGTATGTGCTTGGGACCCGCATCCTCTAGAATTTTGGTGAAGGTACTTTTCGAGTCTATAACTATAACCTTTTTCTGCGCCCCAGCCATCGCCTTCGAGTACTCAGCTAAAAAAAAAAATTCCCAACAATTTGAGGTCCAACAAAAAATTTTGACGTTTGTTTTATTCTCAATTTTGTTTTCTTTTTTTTAAGGGGGCGTTGAAGTGACAATAGGTTCTTAGCTGGTTGCGAATCAAAGGCTATGTGCCCTTTATCCTGTGGTAATGGAGGTGTCTTTGTTTTTGCTTTGGGCGTGGGCGTTTACACATGTATCTTACTTTTGTCAGCCTTTTTGTTTTAGGTTTTTTTTCCTACTTAGGCCAAGCATTAGTTGCACTTTTCTGGGAAGTGCTTTTTACTTAGATACCCTAACATGTGGCCTAAGCAGCTTGGTAATAAAAAACATTCTTCAAAAGGCTAATATACGACCTTAGCTTTGAGAGCATTTTAAATTCAAGTGTTTTATTATTATTTTATATTTTTGCTTATTTCTTATTATTGTATATTTTTGGAAACTTTATATTTTTATTCTAATTTCCTCTTTGCTAAGTTTAAACTCAATAACTATTATTTAAACACCAAAAATCTGTTTTTTTAGCAACTAAAATCATATTTATAGGATAGTTAGCGTTATTAAAAAAAATCTAAAAATTATAGGTTATTCATTTCGTTGCCATTTTTCATAGTGTTGGCTGCTTGTTTGTCTTGTCTTGCATTTGTCACAAATTAAGACAAATGCAGCGCAGTATCTTGAGTGTGTTTAACCCTGCTGCCACGCCCACCTATGTGGCACCGCCCTGCATTTTGTGTGGCTTGTGTTTGCCTGCCACAATGCGGGCGTCTGTTATCTCTTGAGTGTGTTTACCTAAGCCTTTTCCCACTGTCTTTTTGCTTTTGTTATTGTTCTTGTCTTTTTTTCCTGTGTGAGATTTCCAGTTCACGTGGCTGCTTTGCGGTCTAAGCTTGCTTCAAGTGTATCTCTGGGTTGATTCTAAAATTCTGTCAACTGGGCTTGTTTAAGCTCTTGCCACTTGACATTGAGATAGTCGTTGATAATGCCAAGGAATCGGGTGGGTTTTAGTGAGGGAAAAGTACTAGTAGATAAATACATATATATATATTTTTTAGGTTTAATATAAACATATATATATGATGAATATTTTAGGGATATATTTTATATTTAATGCTTTATTTTTCTCTGTTTCCTTTCCTTTTTATAATCATTTTACACCCTATCTCCCTACTAACCTTGCATAACTTAATGAACATCGCTTTGCTTTGCTTGCTTAGCGCTCGGCAATGGCCGCGAAACGAAATGGAATGAAACGGAAATGGCTGCCATATATACACGTACACATACAAGGTGCAGTGCTATTGCGCAATCAGTTCAACATCCGGTCGTCGCGAAGGATTTTCGTTTGCAGCAGCCACACAACAACGATGATGCTGACCTCGTAACGCATGCAAAAGGTAATGGAAATAGGCGGGCGGGCTTGGGAATTTACGTATTTTTATACATACATATATTGTGCATAGTAACCTCTAGCATCTAGCGAAAATATTTCTTGTTGGACCGCCATCCGGTTATCCGTGGTTTTGATGGAGTGCTGAGGCGAGTGGAATAAGTCACGTAGCTGGCAAGACAAATTGCTTCAAGTGCAAGTGGAACACTCTCACTTGGCTTTCCTCGGGCCAGTCAGTTATGCGGTTAGACAGTTATTTTTATTGCGCATACGCCATGTGGCTGGCATGCGAAATAAATACATATATTTGTATATATTGCGGTCAACTACAAAATGGGGTCGAAATGGGGGCTAAGATTATTGTCACTCCTGTCAGAAATCACATTTCTAGACACAGCCCCATATCCATTTGCCCAAGATCAGGCGTCCGGTCGTGTTGGATTTCCGCCTGGATTTAGTGGGAAAACAAAATTTGATGTTGATGGTTAGTAGTTGGCTCGCGTCCTTGTGGCCATAAAACCGTCAGAAAATCCCGGAAATTTCTATGTCATAGTGTTAAGTTTTTAGATAAAACCGCCGCCGCAGCCAAAGTATGCTATTTCTGCAGTTTAGCTTTCGGTCTTTCAGGTCAGCAGCTGGTTTTGTCTGCCTGCCAGGCCACATAATTGGCTTTTGTTTTGTCGAAAAACAACAGCAACAGCTTCGGTGTTTTGGAGCACGTTTAAGGATGTCAATGCCAGATGCCGGCTGACAAAATGATGAACAATCCAAAACACAAAACACCACAGAGCAAGCAAGACAACAGACGCAGGACACAGGAGGCAGGACGCAGGAGGAGTGCAAATTCTAACACCAAAACGGCAATTTCAGTTAACAAGTTTATGAGCTCCGTTTGGGGCAACAATGAAAGTCTCGTGCATTTGGATTTTTGAGTGCGTTGTACAATACATTGGGCCAAAGGCCCTAACTTCCTGTCTTTCCCCTAATTTCCGTTTCATGTCTTGAAGGCACTGAGCAAAAAAATTGCTGAGAATATGATTTTAGGATTAAGTAAATATAATTCAAGAATAGGAAAATAAATTAACCATTTCATGGTAATAAACGTATGGGATTTCTATTGCCTTTCATATATATATATATTTCTTATTTGCTTTCTCATAGTTCAACTTATTTCCCAAGAGTATTTTCCCAACAATTTCAAATTAAAAATAAGCAAATTTCTGAACCCAGCGAAACTTCTTTTGTTTTAGAATTAAGAACGAATTTCTTCCTCTGTTTTTGCCATTGCACATTCATTTGGCTGCCAGAACGCACACAATATGCTGCCATTTCAGCCTGCCACGCTCGCCTTTTGTCAACGGCAACGAAAATCTCTCCAAAAACACAAGCAAATTTTATTTGCTGCCAAAAATTTTGATGCTCGAACCGAAGCAAGAGATTTCGCCCCCATTTCCCAGGCGCTTCCTTCAGCTCGAGCGAGCTCTTGTTTCCCCCGACTTTACCAGCTTCTGTTCGCAGTGTTCCTGATGCCTGGTTTTTGGTTCTGGTCCTGCTATATTCCTGGGGCTCACCCCTAACCACATGACAGTTGGCATTTGGCGGTGCTGAGCCTTGTAATGAGCTTGGGCGTGTGGAAGGAGGTGGTTCCGAGGAGGACAAACAGGAGGCGTTGGCGCATAAACAGGACTACCAAACACACGCCCCATAGCACCACAGTTTTTACAAGCTGCTAATGTGGGGGCCTCGTGTGAATGGGATTTGCATTCGCCTGCTGCTGAATTTGGCAGGCGGCAGAAGTAGTCCTTTTATGTCCTGGCTTTGCCGAGAATCAGCAAATTGGAGGACCTGTACCTTATTGAAATTGCTTTATTCTGTCGCTGAGTTGACGTTGTACTCAGCGACCTAACAAAGATGGTTGAGCACTGTACTTGGTCTTCCTCTAATCCTGTTTTATTTAAGTATAATTTTGGTTAATTTAAGTACTGGATTTTCGAGGAATTTTATTAGTTGAGGGATATATTTGGAGAAAATTTTTCTTTCTGGAATTTCTATAATTTAAAGGCACCTGTCCACTGTATATTTGTAATATTTTCTTACTCAAAATTTAGGTAAAAAGTATTAGAAAGCCTCCTTCTTTTTGATATATATTTTTTTCTTTACCCTATATATATTTCTTGGTCTTCTCTAAAATATTTTCTAGCATTTTTACCTCTCATCCCCAAATATCGAATTGAATTTCAATTATTAGCCATCGAAATTGACTTCCCAAGCGACTGTACGTGACGCACATCGCTCTGCTCTTCTGAGGCCACAGTTACCCCCATAATTAATCACTTTAAAATGCAAATATTTTGCCAATACTTAGCCGACAGCTTTGCAAAACGCCTCAATAAACTAAATGCCACAACCAGGCAACTTGGGTCTCCCCAAAGCAGCTTACCCCCGCTCCCTCTCTCAGCCCCTTTAACTTGGCTAAAGTTTCAATCAATCAAATGCCACGATAGAAATCATCAGCAGCAGCGGCAGCAGGCTGTAAGCAAAGAGCAGAAGGAGAAAAGGATAAAGGCTGTTGGGTAACTCCCGACAGAGCTCACGAGTGGCATAAAAACCACATGTGCCTTAACATTTTATGCCCCAGATGGCTGAAGGGAGTAGCTCTTTTTCCCAAATGGTTTGCCCTTGTCCTGGTCTTGGTTCTGGTCCTGGTTTTTCCCCTTTCCTGAGTAGCTTGGCTGTAGCTGCCTAACAAGCTGCGTCAACAAACTAAACCACTTTGAAATTAACACGTTACATTGACATTGACAGCTTTATGCGTGGCATGCCAAGTGTCGCTGTAACTAGGACTCCGCCAGGAGCACGCAGAAGGAACAAAAATACATTTGCAAAAATTATAAAATATTAAAAAGTAATTTTTGAAAATATTTCAAGTGAATAAAAAAGTTATAAATCAAATATAAAATGGATACTCACTATACATTTTATAGTTGCTGAGAAAATATTCTAAAATCCTTTTTATTAAATTCTAGTTCGCCGATATTTCTTTAATAAAAAATCGTTTAAATAATATAAGAAAAGCATAATCAATTCAAATTTATTTAAATTATTATTCGTATTTTTTTGATGAAAATAATCTTGAAATTTAATTTAATTAAAATATTTTAGTACTCATAATAATTATATTAAATTTGTTTTGATTATGCTTTTCTTTTATTATTTTAAATATTTTTTTTTATAAAAGAAATATTGGAGAATGAAATATAAATCATTATTGGTTTATAAATCGTTAAAAAATGTTTAATATAACTACAAAATTCCTACAAAATGTAACATCGAATAACGTACGTAAAATATTGTTAAACAATTGTTTAAAAAATCGTAATGATTTTTTGAACCTCTTAAACTATTTTTTCCTCCCTTGTAAGTAATTTTCTCAAATTTTTTCCAAGTGTAAAAGCTGTAGCGGCTCAATGATGAGGCTGTGGCAAGCTGTCACTTACTGAAGTATCGCTGGTTACCCTGTGTTGGTTGGCAAAACTCCGTTGGTGGGAAGTCGCGCAAAAAAGGCAATTTCCGTCGTGTGGTGTGGGTGAGCGCAAAAAAGGGGGTAAATCGAGGGGGTAACTCAAGGGGGCCAAAGAGGCTTGAATGCCTCCCAAGTCGCGGTGGCAGGAATTACCAATTCAAATGTCAGGCAATGGCAAAACACTTCAAGTGGAATTAAATTCAGTGTCAATTGGTAGCCCGCCTAACGAGAATTGTTCGCGGATGCCGCCTGAATCCGAATGTACGAATCCGTTGCCAAGCAGAGGCTTCACCTTAACCCATTAGTTGTGCGCGGCAAGGTTAAGGCAGCATCGAGGAGTAGAAGGAGGTCGTTGAGAACCCTTAAAGTCTGTTACGGAACCCAAACAATTTTTCAACTTCCACCATTCTTTTCACTTAATTTTTCTCCTTCTTTTTTTTTAATTTCGGTGCGTGCTTGACCCAACAGAATTTATGTTTGGTCGGGCTCACCCTCAACCCCCAATCTCAAACCCCAAAAAAAGGGCTAAAAGCAAAAATTAGTTAGAGGCTACACGGAGGACCGCGGGGCACCGAAAAGTGCAAGTACTGCAAAAACAAACTGTGCGGAAATATTTAAGGACTGAAGAGCTCTCCGGCTCTCGTTTGTTCACGGGTTTCCAGTGCTGCTTGCGATAATTGGAGGTGCTTGTGGGGGCTACGCAATCTGCACGGAACACGCTTCGGTCTAGCGTAGATTACTTCAAGTTGGTTCCCGATAGGGAGCTGTCGTAGCGATTGTATCGGGTTCACAATCTTTATGGCTGATATATAGTACGATGCGATATGACGCGACAATTTCAACTATCAGTTGTAAAAGCGAAATTGTAGCCTCTATAACTGTGGCCATCAAGAAAATGCTTGGTTATAAAAGAACTTAATAAAAACTAAATGTTTAAACAACATTTATGGGATATTTTTGGATATCTTTTTCTATATATGTACGTTCACAAAGAAAAAGGTGTCATTTTAAATTTTCACCAAAATTAAAACAAGAAAATAATTTAATTTAATTTGATTTCGAAAAGACACCTAAAGTTAAAGAACAATTTTTAAATTTTTATTTTAAAATTCAACTATTTGCAATTTATTTAAAAAATCACTTTTCATTATTTCATCACCCTTTTTCCATGGCAAATAGAACGGAAAACTAATTTCAAACCTTTCAAGCCCAACATTGCCAATATTTTATGCAGACATGCCAGCGGGTCCTTCCTTCCTGCAACTTTTCATGACTTTTTTATGCCAGACGACGACCCTATAGTAAAAGTGAATTATATTATACGAAATTCCAGCTTTTGGGGTTATTTGAGGATTTGATTGCCTTTTGATTTCGTTGTAGACGCTTTCGCAATTTTCGTTGGCAGACACAAATATCCAAACAATAGATTTGCTGCCTTGGCAATTTGTTTATATGCAATAAATTTTTCGGGGCAAATCAACGATAATGCAATTTATTTGCGTACATCTTATTTTTTCTTGTCTTCTGAGCCTCTCTCTCTTACTCACTTTTTCTATTTCTTTCATTTGCATTTGGAATATTTGCCTTTCTGTCAAAGCTTTTTTGCTGCCCTCTCGTTGGTTTTATTTAATGGGAAATAATTTTCTTTTTTTATTGGAGTTCAATGTGTTTGCGCTGCTTGTGCGAAAATTTACGAGCCTCACTGTCCATTTTCCTATATATTTTTTTAATAATATTTAGAGTGTGACTTTGGCTACCGCCATTTGTATTTTTTACTGTCGCCGGTTGTCAATATTAACATGGATGTTGTATTTTAATTATGTCGTAAATTAATCGAGGCAACGGAAAGTGTAACAAAATAAGAAAAAGTAGGTGACACATAATTGGTTAATAAATTAAAACTATATTTCTTTAGGGGTCTGGTGGCAAGTTGTGAGTTTTTGTGGGATGTTATCCTTTAATTATAAAATAAACTAAAGGAAACGAATTATTTCAAGACTTTAGCTATCAGAAATATAAATTAAAGCATTAAAAATTCTTTTAATAACATCCTCCAAAGGTAAATAAATTAATTAAATATTTCCACACCTACTATTTGATTTTTAAACCATTCTTTAAATTACAAAATTGATAAATTTGCAGCCTTGGCACAGCTCTTTATTGCGCTCTTTCGCTTGGAATGTGCAGCATCGCTAATGTTTATCGGTTTTTCATTTTAGATTCTTTGAATGGTTTGCTTTCTCGCATTAATTTTCGCACACACATTTTAGTTGGCAATGAATGTGCTTTGAAATCATTTACCCCCCCCGCTCATTCCAGCTCCCAGTATATAAGTATTTGCACTAATGCGAACCCCTATCTCATCGCGATTCTGGCCGCCCATGAATGCAATTTCTTTCTCCCCCCGAACCACTGCCCCTGCAATGCGACGAATAATTTTTATTAAAATGTCAACAGCCTGGCAATGAGCATTGGAATCGAGCCTGCCGCGCCCCTTGCCATACGCCTTCTTTCCCTCGGGCTTCTGTTTGCCTGCCAAGAGTTTAAAATGTTTGCCAGGACATTGCCGTCACTGACAGAGATAGAAGTACAGATCGAGAGAGAGGGAGTGGAGCAGATAGAAAGTTGCTAAAAGGAGACCAAACATGTCAAGGCACAGAAAGGCTGAAAATTGCCGGCGACTTTTGGGCGCTTGGAACACGTTTCATATGGGAAGCAGAGCCGAAGGAGCCTTACAGCCAAATGAGGCTAATGCAAAAACGTACAGCAATTACAACCACAATCTATGAAAATTGTCGTCGGGACCCAGTAAATGGAATCATAGTCGAAGCAAATTGCTAAACTTAAAGTCGACTTTCGCACAAGAAAGAAATTATTTCCAGCAGCAGAAAAAACAAAAAGGAAAATCAAAGAAACTCTAGACTTAAAGAGAGGAAGAAGTGATACCCTTGCAGTCCTAGAAAATATTTTTTTAAATGGAAACACTGAAATATACATTTATATACATTTTTTTGCAAGCTTCTAGAATTTCGAAGCATTTGTGGGACTTTTTCGAAGCTCTGTAAATAAAAAGATGTCCACTTAACTGCGTTGCAATCTTTTTCAAAAGAAAAATACCTCTAACGAGGGTATAAAAACTGCAACGAATTCCATTTACAGCTTTGGGGATTTGTAAAAAAGGCAGGCGGGCAGAAACGGGCTAGAACAAAAAAAAAAAAAATATTTTTAAATGTTGGAAGTCTGGCTCGACGGCTGCAAATTGTCCGCTCATGAGTTGCAGCTTAGTGGGCTCAAAAAAAAGAGGGGACATAAAGGGAGCACAGAAACGGCTTAGAGGAACCAACCAGCGACAAAACAAAGAAAAAAAAGAAATTGGGGAAGCCAACTACTGACCAAGAGTCCATAAAGCTTTTCCTGTTCTTCAGCCCCATACCACCCCTTTCCCTGTCTTCTCCACCCTCTTTTCTCCCCCATTTCCCACCCTATTCCTCCCCTTTGAGCCATTTTCCTGCTCTCAAGTACGCACTTCAATTAACTGTTTTACCAGCGCCAGTTTGTCCAAAGGCGGCGGACCAAAATAAAAACTTTAAAATGTCCTGCCACAGTTGGGAATAAAAGTTTATTGAATATCGTAAATGTTTACGATATACAAGAAGTCACTTCTTATGACCAGATTCGAGTTGACTGGAGTCAAATGAGAGCTGTTATGGCTACCCTTCCCTATCCTATCCTACTCTCCCTTCCCCAAGGAAACTTCTGCGGCCCTGCGGTTGCTCCTTGGGCTGTCCCAGGGCGATAAAATTTGAGATTTATATGACAATTAAATGGCTCAATTAGGCTCCACTTTGGCATTTGTGGTATTGAGTTATGGGTGTGTGTGTGGGGAGAAAGGGTTAAAGAGGGCGTGGCCATTCCATGCGGTAGAAGTGTGAAATCTAATTAAATTTCAAGGTGGTTCCACTGTAAAGCTGAAAATCAATAAGGGATAACCATTTATTTTCCAGGCAAATCGAATGGGGATAAATTGAAGGTCCTGGGGTTTAAAGGAATTTAAATAAGGGAAGGGTATGTAAGAGAGTATTTTATTTCATATATTTTGGTTAGCTTGAAATTCTTTTTCTTGAAAAATAATTGTTAAACTTCATTCTGAAAGCAGAAATATATATATAGATTTTTTTTAACAACCTCGTCAGCTTATAGGAAACCCCTTGTAAAATATAATGTTGCTATCAAAATTTTAGCATGCTTTCCAGGGATAATTGAAACCATAACCCCCGAGTTTACTGTGTTTTTTTAACACACTTTACTTAACCCACATCACCTTTAACGGCTGCCTGCTTTCGTTTATTACTTGAGCACATAAATATGATCGTATTCCGCCTCATATCGGCGTTTCATTGCAATGACAGGAGTCCGTCAAAGACTCATTTCGGGGAAAAAAGCAATAATACAAAATACTTAAATAGCCATCAAAAGCACACTTATGAGGCATACAGCTGCCCAGCAATGCCACCCAACTTTCCCTTTCCCTTCTTTATATGCTCTATATATTTTTTTCTCTACGCCATTCACAAAACCCATCAAAACTACCAAGGATCCGTTCCCTCTCTCTCTGTCGGTATAAAGCTACCTTTCCTTTTTCTGTTTGGGGCCCACAGCGCAGCTGGCGCTCCTTTTCCTCTTCGCCACTTCTTCCACCTCGTTGGGCTCAAGTTTTATTTGTCGCAAAAATATTTCATTGTTGCAAGTTCATAAATAAGCATATAAATTTAATTTAATGTAAGCACTAACCATACAACATATAGACTACTCATTTCATACAACGAAAATGTCCACAAAAATTTCTTAGCGACAGGCCCCAGAGCTGTGAGCGACAGGCCCCGAAGCTCTGGGTGCGCTCTAATTGCTCTCTCTCTCTCATTCTTACGCTCGCACACTGATTTCGAGAGTCAGTCGCAAAGTGGTGCGTCTTGAAGAAGGTCGCTCTGCGCTTGACTTCTTTTTTATATGTATGCGTGTTCATGCATTCACGTACACGGATGCATGTATGCGATCATTTCATTTTGGCCCAGCAAGAATATTTGGTATTTTGCTACTTTGCTACCCTAAGAATATGGGCATATTCATTATTGGGTTAATGATAAAAATAAGAATAATCTATGTTATAATATATTTCTTAATATTTCAGCATACATTTCATATTTGTTTACCAAATAAGCTTAGTGGCAGCAGTGAAATGTTTTGTATATATGTATGTATTCGAATGAATAAAAATCAATCTACTGAGACAAGAACAGGGTATATTGCAGCCGGTGTATCTTAAAACACCGACTGCTCTTATGTGGTTGAGAAATCAAATCAGGTGTTATTGTTGTTCTGCAAGGGGATGGTGGGAGCGGGCAGAAACAAAAACAGCTGATTGGCTTTGTTTTGTTTACATTTGTTTTGTTTACATTTAAAAAGTAATCGTCGGTGGGGTATGCAGGCACCATCCCCTTGCAGAACAACAATAACACCTGATTTGATTTCT
>VNJN01003036.1:108143-135371 GCA_008042485.1 Drosophila mayri | reverse complement strand
TGGGATCAAATTCTTTGCCTCTAGGACAACGAACGTTCCTTTTGGCAACAGCAAATGGAAAGTTTTTGATCCCAGGACCTTATATAAAACTGTGGAACATGGAGGTGGAAGCCTGCTGATATGGGAGCTGCTTTTCATGCTATGGTGTCCGTTTGACTCATCAATAAGATGATTAACAGACACATTCGTCTACAAAGATCTATTGGAGACGGTGCTGCTATCATATGCCGAGGATAATATGCCACTTTTATGGAAGTTCCAGCAGGATAACGACCCAAAACACGCCTCTCAACTAGTAAAGGACTAGTTCCGAGAGCAAAATATGGCTGTTATTGACTCGCCAAGTCAATCACAGGACCTCAATCCTGTCCAAAATCGATGGGGGTGAACGTCAAGGAGAGATAGGAAAGACGTTCTGGCCAAAAAAAGGGATATTGTCCAAAGGACATGGTATGGCATTCCAATTGGAACTTGTCGCCAGTTAATGTCCTTCAGGCCAAGACAGAAGGATAAAGTCCTGCCAAAAATGGCGGATATACCTTCTATTAGCTGCCAGTCACTTTGTTTAACATAAAACAAGACAAAAAAGAGGGAAATATGCTTTTTATTTAAACATTTCTCTTAGCACACCTATTATTATGACCAGCCAAAAGGGGGGGTTTTAAGGATTTATTTAATTTACTTAGAAATTAAGAATTTTTTGAAATATTTTTTGCCTTTGGTTTAAATGCAATTAATATACGTTCTCAAAAAGCTTTGATTTTTTGAGATTGGAGAAAAGATGGCTTAGATATAAGAAGTTAAAAATTGAAAAAAAAACACACCTATTATTTTGTCCATGAGTGTACCTCAACTGATTTCTTAAATAAACCGAAATATCCTCAAAAAAAAACACTAGTTAGACCTTAATTTTTCCAATTTCCTAATCCTTAACTATAAATAATATAATAAGAATTCCCAGTTAACTTCTCTCCTTGACTGTGACTCTTTAGTCACTAAATGGTCATATATAGCTCCATTGCGATGAAGTCACAGCATCGCTGACCAACCCAAAACCAAAGCTGAAACCGAGGCTGAAAAATCTGCATGTGGCAGACCAACAACCAAATGCGGAAAGGCTCCGGAAAAAAGCGAGGAATGAAAAAAGGAAGCAAGGGAAAGCGGTGGAAAAAAAGGGAGCCTTGTAGCCTCAAAGCCCAGAACCTGGGAGGGAACAGGCGGCATTTTTGGCCAGGAGGTGGCTTGGTCAGGTGGTGCTGGTGGTGGTGGTGGTGGGGCAACCGCTCCCAGTACAGTTTACATCAGCATCGACATCAGCGCGGCGGCCAGCAGAAGCCAAGGCAGAAATCATAAAACGAAAACGAGTTACAAAACTGCTGGAAATTCCGTCAGAGAATCGGGGAGGGGAATGGGGAGAGGTTGGAGATGGGGTTAGGCATGGGGATAGGGAGACAGGTAGAGCGAATGGGTGAACCGACATTTGCGGAATGCAAAACTAAAAATAGGAAGCCCTGGCTATGTGGAGATGTTGCTTCTGTGTCGTCGTTGTTATTGGGGGGCTCTATTTATGCCTCCTGCGATGTGTGCAATCCGAAAGTCAAACCGAATAGAGCACAAGAAGCCAGCCTGAAGGCAGTATAGGATGGCAAATGCACAGCGAGAAATATATTAAGAATATTTTATTTTTATTTATTTATTATTTATTACTCATTTTTAAGATAAATGTTTAACATTTTATTTATTTATTAGTAGAAGTCGTGATAAAAATGGTCATATTGTAACCAAATTTATTATAAAAATTTATTTCAAGGAAAAATATTAATATATTATGAAGAATAATTTTATTTTGACAAATAATATATAATTAAATAAAAAAAAAACCTTTAAATATCTAAAAAATATATTTCCCAGTGCCGGAATAGGACTCTCTTTTAATGTCTGGTTTGCCGTCGTCGTTGCCATTATATCGTTAGACGTGGCAGTCACCCCACATTATGGCCCTCAGCCGCATCTTTCCCCCCGACCCAAGACCCTTCCTCCCCATCCATATCGTTTCGACTTTGATTGCAAAGTTTACATGGCACCAAAGTGCATTTTCAATAAAAGGAAATATCAAACTTCCAAAGCTCACCAAGGCAAACATCGCACACACAAGTGAGCATATATAGAAAGGATGGGCTCCCCATCGTCCCTATCCCATATCATTTTATTTTATTCGCTCTATAGTATATTTATCGTGCCTTCAGTTTTTGCTTTTTGCACTTGTTCTGCTTCTAAGCGAAAAGTGGAAAATGGTGGTGAGAGGGAGGGTTGGGGCTGAAGGAAAAACCTTGTGGAAATTCTGTGACCTCGCGCCATGAAAGTTGTCGCCAACTAAACTCGTCTTCAACCCAGTCTCCTTACCAATTTCTTGGCCAGAGCGCGCATGTCAAGTGAACTTTAAGTTTTTCACAAAACAGGTGAGTTTTCCTTAAGGTATTAAAGGATGGAGAAATACCCTTTGAAGGATTTTCAGTTACAAGAAATCAAGAGAAATTTTTAATGTTTAAAATACATATAAAAAATAAATAGCAAAGCAAGAAAAGTTAGCAAAACCCTTAAATACTACCAGAAAATAGTTAATAAAGAAGGAAATAGTACCTTCATCTTTTGGAATCGTTCGTATTTGATATAAATGTATAAAAATTCAACATATATGTATATTTTTTTAATCCAGAAGAAACTATAAAATATTTAACTTATTCAAAAACAAAAGTTTTTAAAATAAATAAAAATGCTTTAAGGGTATTTCCTGTACAGGCTAGCTCTAGGAAAAATTCCTGTACCTCCTTTTACATAGCAACTGAAACAACATCAAAGAAAACTTTGAGCTGCTTCCTTTTACCCCCCTTTTACTTTCCTTTACCTCGCCATGAAACTTTTTGACACTTTGCTAATTTGCGTGTGTTCCGTTTGGGTTTTTGTGAAATTTACATCGGCGACATCGTTGACTTGTGTTGATCTCGTTTCGGATTTTATATTCCACCTGCCGGGTAGTTTAGCTAATTGAATTGCTAATAAATGCTATAAAGCAATCCTATTTTGTTCAAGATAAATTTAAGCCAAAAATATGCGAGGGTTTAACACGAAAGAGCAAGGAGATCGATAGATATAGATAGGAAATGCCTTCAGATAAATCCTAGCTTAAGCTAAATCCAATTTAAATTAATCACCAGATTTATCTGTTCTTTAAGACTTTAAATCATATTTTAAAAGTACAAATAAATACTTATTAAATCCGCTAAATTTGCTTATTTGCTCTTGACTCTAATTTTCATATAAATTAAACACAACTTTAAATATATATAATTTCACCCTAGATTAAATTAATATGTATACATTTTCTTTTTGTAATTTTTCTGGTTTATCTCCCCGCTGTAGTGTTCTCAATTGAAATTCATTTCTTACTTTGGCCGGATGTCCGGCGTACTTCAGAGTTTTGCTTTCAGGTTCACCCTGGGCCTGTGTCTCAACTTGTTTTGGGTTTTCTGTTCTTCTGTTACTGGGGACACGCCTCGTCGGCGTATTCATCAAAAATTCACTTTAACTTCATTATCATCGTTATTGTTTTATTTATTCCACCTTCTGTTTCGCCTCAAGACACTTGATCGCTCAATTGATTTTCTTGCCTTGCCACCAACATCCTCCACAAAACTTTACTTTATATTTTCAGTGTGTATGTGTGAATACACGGAAAAGAATTCGGACAAATTAGCAGATTAGTTGGGAAATAGATGAAACTAGTTTGGATTTAGTAGGACTCTTGTGGATGACGTTTAAGATTTATTATTTAAATCATTGTAAAATGTATATCAAAGTTTCCCACATTTTTAATAATTTTTCGTATGTTTAATTTTGAGTACACCGAAAATAATAAAAGCTTGATTTAACTTCGATTTTTCAACACATTTTCTAAGAATACAAGGTTAAGACAAGGTTTCTACAAGCTCAATTTTTAGAATACTATTTTTGTTTTTTTTTTATGTTTCAAATGAATAATTAAATAACAATAAATTCTATTTATAAAAAGGAAGCTTGAAAGCTTGAAAAAGAAGGCTTAAAAACCCATAAAAAATTATCCATAAAGGCTATATATTTTTGTATAATTTTTTATTTGCGTGTAAAATGTGTGTTGACTTGGTGGCCAGTTGGCCTGCTGTTTATGCCTGCTGCTTTTTGACGGTTTCGTTGTGGACGCCGCTGTTGTTGTCTTCTTTTTAAGCTTTTTTTATTTTTTTATTCGCTTTTTTATACGCTGCCTTTTCCCCTGTTGTTTCTGTTGATATTTGCTGTTGTTGTGCGCATTGTCGACACTTTATTGACTACTTTTCTGGATGAATTTGTTGGTTTCTTAATTTCGCTGCCTTTGGCCCTCGACTTGGTTCATTGTTCAACGCTCTCTGATATCACTCATACGCCCCGCTGGTCCCTCTTCATCGCCTTCCTTCGGCTACGCGCCTTTGGCTGCCTCTTTCGGTTTCGTTTTTCCTTCGGTTTTTTTACCCCGTCTTGTGTCTTTTGTCTTGTTTTATTTCATTTTTTTATACGGTTGTTTTTGTTTTTTAACTTTACCGGCTGCATCGATTTCGCTTTTTTTTATAATTTTATTGTATTTTGTGGTATTTTTTTGTACTCTTTTTTTTTACTTTTTTTGCGTTTACTTGTGTTTAATTTTTTTCTGAGTGGGACTTTGATGCAGAAAGGGTATATGGGCTTAAGAAAAGGAGGATATTTAAGGATATTTAATATGTAGGGGAATACGTACAATAAATTAAATTACTAGGCGATATAGAGGATCTTTTAAAATAATTTTTAAATCACAAAACTTGAATATTTAATCAAAGAAATGAAAGAAAAATGTTCTATAAATTATTCCTTATTTTCCAGCTTACAGGATATCCCCTAATCGATCCCTTGGCACTCAACTCCACTCATTTAGTTTTTTCTTCGTTTTTTGCGGGCCAGACACAAAGACAAACCGAGCAGACAGCGACGGCGTCATCCACAACGCATTGGGTGACTTGGGGACTTGGCGGGCCCCAACCGCTGCCACCTCCGCCTTCGCCTCCGACTCCTGCTCCGAATCCCAGATTTCCAGTCCGAGACTCGGGCTTCCACATAAGCGCACATACATATGTATACGTTCTGATTTAGCTGCCTTTAAATATGAGTTGAGGTGTTGTCCTCGCTTAAATTAGCCTGCGACTCAGACTCGGGGCCCAGACAGCGACTCCTCCGTGTATCCCACTTGAGGCCGGGTTCGGTCTGAAACTGTTCTCCTCTCCTGCGCCCTTGCACATATCAAATAATTTGCTTGCCGGATTGTGTCGGAGATGGAGAAGCACATATAAAGACCGGCAGACATTATATATTAAGTATATAAGTACATAATATATATATCTTTTGTCTTTGGCATCTCTCTCTCTCTGTGTCCTCTGTTTAATTTACGTTATTTTTCTGGTTCTTTGTTGGACACTCTTAAAAAATCTGTTTCTGTTTCTGTTTCTGTTACTGGAAAAAGGCCAACAAACCGATCACTGTCCATAAATCAGTTACATTTCGGGCTCATATAACGGCACACAAACACATCTTTTTATGGCCAGCCGATCATGATGATCACTCGATCGCTTTAAAAAATAAAGCCAGAGACAACCAATAACCATAACGAAATCACAGTGTGAAAAGTAACATAAACATTTAATTGCCAACCGACCGCAAATTGTCATTTAAAAAGCTGGGGGTAACCCGAGCACTCGAAGGGGAGATTGATGTGGAGTCAAGTCTCGGAGCAAATTGCTGGTCATATACTTTTATAGACTCGATTCGGGCCACTATAGTGGTATATATAACGTGTCGGGGGATCTCTTATGGCCTGTTAACTGATCATAACTTGGTAAATTGCCTTACAGAACTCGCCTGTTCAGTGACCATCTTCAAGATCTCGAACTAAGCAGGTGCAGAAAGGTGAAGACGCAAGACTGATCTTCTAGGGAGAGAGAGGATCAGTCAAGACAATCAATCATGAACTCTGAGGAGTTGTTCTGTCATCAAGATTACCCATAGATCTAAATATGATATACTCCATAGCAAAGAGATCAACAGATACATATTCCTCAGCGATCACTCAAGAAGAATAATCGCTTTACTCGAAATGCTGACGAAAGTCAAAGGAAGCATATGAAATTAAATTGAGGGTAAATATCAGTGGCAAATTACCCAACGAAGCGGTCATGTGTAGTGTAGGGATCAGTAAGTGATCGGAGAGCTTAGGGAACAATCAGTTCTTAAGTGATTATTGTTGAAAGGTATTCAAAATAAGCAGCAGAGAAAGTGGGTAATGAGATAAAAACAATAAAAATTCTTTAAAAGTTAAAACAAAATTTTGAATGATGATTTGGAATAATTTGATTGTTTAAATGATTCAGAAAAAGATGTATTATATAAAAAAGTAGATTAACAACTTATAAAAAAGTTGAAGGCTCTAAAAATCTATTAATTTATAATCCTAAGACATTAAAATAATATTATAAACATAAAAAGAATACTAGAATTATCTCTAACGATCTTCAATCAGTCTTTAGACCTTTGAATATTTTTTTTGCTCTCCGTTTCCATCATCAGTCAGCTAAAACCCTTCTTAATGTCAATCTCTAACCGCTCGAATGGACACAAAATTCTTGCTAATTTAATGGAAATTTTACTCCTATCTCTCTCCCTCCTCAACCCTTTTTCACCTGCCAAGTAACCAAACCGAAACAGATCCTGACAACACCCTTTGTCAATAAACAATATCACACGATCATCACGAACATCATTATGACCGTCTTCGGTTGCTGTTCGCCGTTGACATGGATTTGACATTGGAATTCAATACGGGTCGAAGAATAAAACCGATCCTCATAACCATTACTCCCTTTGCTTTTGGCCAGGTTAAGGCTTCTCTTTTAAAGATCCCCCTTCAACCCCTTTTTCAGATCATCGTGATCAATTCCAAGTCATAAATCGCAACACGAAGGCTTTTGTGTATGCATGGCAATATTTACAAATTATGTGCCGGCAATGGAATGTTGCTGTGCGATAGAACCGAGCGCCAATGTCAGGGTTATCCTGGTAGAACGAGAAGCGGGCCCTGAAGATGGAGACGGGATGGAGACAGAGGTGGAGCCTTGGCAATGACAACGCACCCGGCAACCGACAAGCAAGAAAACCCGCCAACAGACAAAACAACAACAATGACATTGCACTGGTTTACCTTCAGGACGGTCAGCCTCAGACTTGGGTCTGGATCGATGGTTGGATGGAGGCACTGCTATATACAACACCGGGTACACCGATGTCTGGGCACCCGACAACACGTTCCATGCAACCCACTCCACCTTCCGGGGAATTACAAAGACAGGGACCACACTAAACGAGGGCACTGAGGGAAAACTGGGGTGTATTTCGATCCATTTTATATAAAGTTAATTTTATTAAAAGATTTAATAAAGTTGTATAGGTAAATGAGTTTAAATAACTTCTGAAATAATGGATTTTCCTCTCTGATCTTTAATTTATTTTAGTAAATATTAAATTTTTTTCTTGTGTAAAATCCAAGTCTGATGGCAAGTTAAAGCCAAAAAGCTAAAGCCATCCATTCAGGACAGAGGCGGGTATGCTGAGGTGGGGGAAGCTCACCCAAAGAGGGAGGCAACTGTCTGTAAATTAACGCGGGCGTTAAAATTGCAATTTTTCACTTAATGCACACAGTGAGACAACAACAACAACAACAACAAGCAACTACAACAAATGCCCCAAGTACAACATTGCAACTGCAGCAAACGCAGACCTGTGAGTGAAGCTATTCTCGAGTAGGATTGAGATCGAGATTGCTCTGACATTCATACCTTTAACTCATTTACGCATAGCAAAGTCAATGCCAGACAAAGCAGAAGCTTGAGATATAAAACGGCCAAAATCAGGCTAGAGATGGGATCAGGGGGAAATATATAGGGATTTAAGCAGGGAAAATATATAATATATATATATGTAAGGGAAATATTTTAAATATATAAAATATATACGATTTATTTTCAATTATAATATAAATGATATTAGCTTTTAAAACTGTGAAATATAATAAAGTAATAATAAAATAATAATGTTTCTTCTAAAACTTGAAATGTTAATTTAACTAATTTTTCATTTTATAGCATTTAGTGAGATATTTAACCAGGCTTAAATGATACATATGTATATTTACAAGGTATTAGTAATAAAATATATTAACTTAACATGTTTCTCTTAGTATAAAAAAAAGCATAATATTATATTAATTAAATGATGTTAAGATAATGTATATATAATATTTATAAAATATACAAATTGGTATAAAATGTATTTTCAGGATAGCATATCAAAGGAAATATTTAGCAACAAAATATATTGAAATTATGAAAGCATATTAATAAATTGCATAACTTTACATTTATTTGATCTTCATATTAATATTATCTTCATATTTAATATTATATAAAATAAGTAAATATAATAAAAATATTTCCCATCCCTAGGTAGAAAATCAGTGTCCAACTGAAACTTGTTTCTTATGTAAAGTGTCCTTGAAATAATTGTAAATTATGTCTACACTTTTCTCAATCTCTTTCTGTCTCTCTTTCTTTCTCTCTCTCTGTCTCTGCCAGCATAAAGATCTTGGATCTTGAAAGGAGGCTGTAGAATCTTCAGCCAGTTATCTGTAGTGGGGAGTCCCCTTTCCGACAGAGTTGTGTGGGTGGCGCGCGCGATTTCGAGCTATTAATAAATTTCAATAAAGTGCATTGGCGGCTGCCATGTGGCATGTGGCATATTTGTGGGGCATGTGTCACCCCACCAGGCCCCCTACAGCCCCCAGTCTTAAGCTTCTGCCTAATTGAAAATTGCAAATCGCAAAAGCACAAATTATGAGATCTCATGCCAGAGGCAATGTCGGTGGCGCATTCTCCAACTATCGCCGGGTGTATCTTCTGCATTTGGCAATTGAACAAATAAACAGATATGTGTATGTGGAATAAACCTGCTCACCAACTTTTGTTCAATCGCCGCATTCTATACCCAACCTGTTCAATTTCATCGTTTTTGCTCATTTCAATAATTTATTTAGCCAACAAGCAGACGACAGCCAAAGAGAGGGAAATCGGCGAATTAGAGAAATGTGAAATACAGTTGAAAATTATTTTAAATTACAAGATTTTGATGGAAATTACAAATTATAATAGGTTTTACTTTGTATAAAAATATTTCACAAATTTATGGGGACAGCATTTAATATTAAACGTTGTTATTTTGTTGTTAACTTATTTATTTTCAAAGAAAAATATTTTTAAACAATATCTATTATTAGAAAAATGCAAAATACAGTTGAAAATAATTGTATTTCATTTGTTTTTTAATTACAAAAGTATAAATAAATGAAGATTGTGGCTCAAAAATTAGTTTAAAATATTAAAAAATATATTATTGATACTATTTTATACGCCCATTTCAATTAATTTTGTATTTGCATAATGTATTAAATATATTAAACCCATTTTCTAGCCGTGTAGGGAAATGCACCCTCTTCTCTTTGACTGGTGTGCTGTTGCACTCGGCTAGCCAAATTATTTGGCGAATAATCTGCGGCTGCTTTCGCTCGACGGATTGCAATTAAAAACTTATTTTTAAGAAAAATATACACAAGTTGCAGGGGATGCCGAATCAAAGGGGGTCGAGTGGCGAGTGCCGGCGACTGGCGCGACCTGCAAGAAGGGGTGCTGGCGAGGGGGTGATGGCGGGGTATCGGGCTGTAAATTAAATGCACATAAAACGAAGGCGGCCCACATGCTGAACGCTGATGGTTGGGGCAGACAGCCCAATCCCGAGCGGCAGAAAAACACCGCACACAATTGAGTCGCAAATTTATTTGGTCGAGACGAAAAGTGATGTAGGGGCTGTGAAAAGGGGGTGGTGACCGGAAAGCGAGAGCAGCGGTGCAGCGGAAAAAGTTCAAAATTAAATTTGTTTAGAGGCGCAGAGAAAAAAAAACTCAAAACGGAGGCAAGGAAAAATTAAAAATGTCAAATTAATATTGAAATAAATGGGGGAAATTAGCGGAGAAGGTATTAAATGGAATGGGATTTTTGTTTTATTATACTAATTTCAAAATTACTAAATCATCTTTAAACATTAATAATTTGCAAGTTTTTGTATGGTGAAAATAATAAAAATAAAATGTCTTAGCAAAACATTGTGAAAATTCGTTGAATTTTAAGAGTCCCACAAACAATTAAACATTCTTTAAATTAGTATTACATTGATATATTTTTTTATAATAAAAAATATATTTAAAAGTAATCATATAATAAAATTAAAACTGGTTTCATTCTAGTTTAAAAATATTTCTTTCCTTTAAAAAGTTATTCTTTAATAAAACAAATGCTTTAAAACATGTAATAAGTACCAAAATAAATTAACAAAACAAGAATATTAACAAATTATTAAAGTAGCAAATTGTGTAAAAAAATATTTCAGTTAAAATTGTATTTCAAAGAGTCATAATTTCCATTTTTTAACAACCTCTAACAGAAACTAGAAAACATTTCTCACCTAAAGTGAAGCAAATGCAATATTTCCAATAACTGAAACTATAAACCGATATTAGCACGATAATTTGATGCTATCAAAAATTTATAATTCACAAAAAAGAAACCCACACGCCGAACCTATCATCATAACAATCTCTATTCAATTTCCCATAATATTCCTCATACGCACCGATGGCCCAAAAAGCATTCCGACTATAATTTTCCATTTGCCAACCTTTAGCTCCCTGCTACCTCCCCTCCCCCTTGCCCATTTAAAACACATCACATCCTCCCCGATTTTCAATTGTTTTGGCTGTACCTGCCTTCGGTCAATTTTCAATTGCCTTCAATATTTGCCAAAAACAATCATTGGAAAATCGTAGAATATGAATATGAAAATTGCGAATCTATATGGGAATTTGAATTGTATTCATATATATACGATATGTATGTGCAGACACGATGGGAAATATTTGCAAAATAGCTGTTCATAAAAATTAATGCAAAATTGGCAATGTTTATATACTTTTTTTCAGATTTTCTCGCAGCCGCGTTTCAATAAAATATCAAAGCACACGGCACAGAGAAGGGAACTAAGCAGCAAATAGTACCAACAACAACACACTCGAAATGCAATAATCATATTAAAAGCCACAACAACCACGGGCAATCTCTAAAGGCAACAAAATAGTTCGTTTTTAAAGTTATTATTAGCCGCAAAATGTGGCCCGATACAAGAGTGCACAGATATGCCAGATATATGAGCACACACAGTCCGACAAATACAAATCTATATAAATAGTGTGTGTATAGTTTAGTATTGTGTATATACATATATATTTGTATATATATATTGTGTGCAATCAATATATTGTACATCGGTTATATCTGTATCTTGCGCCAATTGAACCACCATCTATACACACCCGAATCATATATATATATATATTGAATACATATTCATTCCACTGCTGTTTGGCTCTCTGTTTGTGTATAAATCATTTAAGCGGCCACCAAATAAAAATCAAGTTGAAAGCATTCAATGAACTACTTTTTCCCTCGGCGCATAAAGTGTTGCATGCAACATACGTATAAATATATATATAAATATAGTACATATGCCATATCTACATTAAATACATATAGCATTTCATACACTGTATATTTTTTTCTCTGTTTTAACAAGAACAATGCAAATATGGAAACATAAACTATTTGCCAAATACCAAAAGGGGTAGAGAGCAAGAGTTTTATTTTGTTATTATTTTTGTAAAGCTTTTTTCACATTTGATTTTAAATGTTCTTCGGGTTGTGTGTTTTGTTTTTGTGTTGATTTCATAATTTGTGGAGGAAATTATAAATATTTGTACCTAAAACGCATTTTATACGTGGATAAACAAAGAGGGAAATACCGAGATGGGAATTCCGATTTAAAAAATAAAATTATCACGAGAATAAACAACTGAGGGATAGCCTGGGATATAATTCTTGGAAGTGTTGATGGAGTATATACAATTTTTTTTTTTAATAAAAAATCTTAATAATGTTATATTTTCAAGAAATGAGTATAATATAAAAGTCTTTGCTTAATGTTATATAAAATAAATCTTGGAAAATAAAGTTCTTAAGTTAGGAAAATTTTAAGGAGAAATCAGGAAAGTTTGTTATAGTTTCATTGGTATTTAAGCTGTTAACAGTCTATAATATAAACAATAATATTCAGAAGACTTTAAAATATTTAAATACCCCATACAATGCAGTCACGTTAGGGACTTTATTTCAATTTAACGCTTTTGAAAGTAAATAAATCAAAACTCGACTTTTATGTGGCTTACCTAAGCAGCCCGTGAAATCCCTGAGATATGACCATTATCTACCGCTCCTTTGAACCCAGACGAATGCAAAAAAAAAAATCCCCGCCACATATCGATCAATCCTTTACGCTGTGGAATTTCGTTATCCCCCGCAGAGAGACCCCAAAAAAATAAGGAAAAATACATATACCAAAGAGATCCCCAAAGCATTTTGATGGCTTCTTCTTGTTAAATGCGGCTGACTTGCCTTGGCTAATTTAAGCCATCAGCCGCTGCAAATCAATTTGATGTGGCACAAAAAAAAAACGATATATACATAAGAGGTATCTGTCAACAAGTTGTTGCGATCATTGTTTGGTCACGCCCCCTCCTACGCCCCCCGCGCCAATTAAAAGCCAACCAACCGCCAACACTTTTTATTCACTGTGTAATTAATATGCAGCAGCAGCAGCGGCAGGTGGGCAGCATTAGGGGGCGTGGCCGTGTGGCAAGTGTCGAAAATTTATGCGCCACATTAGTTATAGATCCATAGATACAGATACTGTTATATCGTATCTCCCCGGCCCCGCCCCGAATAAAAATTATTTATTAATTTGTTAATTCGCTGTTTGTCATTTTGCGGCTTAAACGTTTCGTTCTGCTACAAAACACATTAAATTTATGGGACCCCACAGAGCGGCGAGGCGATCGTGGGGCAAACTTGGCCACGCTTCGGCTCAGTTCGGCTCGGGTTCGGCAGTTCGTTAGTTCGGCAGTTCAACATCATTGGCCTCGGCTCGTCGCTCGCAATTAACACGCCAAATTAGCGACGCAACGCCGCTGCTGGCTAAGACAGCGCAAGGTGCAGTGGGAAAAATTTGGGTTTATTCTGATAAGGAATTCTTATGAACAACATCCTTGTGAATTAGGAGCATTTTAATATCATAGATCGGTTTTTTATATAAATTTAGACATTTTTTTTGAAATAATTGTAATATTCAGGCCATTTTTTAGTTACATTTTTATTTTTGCAGCGGGTTTAAAAGGTGTTTTTTAACCTTTGCTCATTTATTTCATAAATTTAAGGCATTTACTCTTTAAAATTATATTTTTAAATGTATTATTATCTGCAAAATTATATTTTTAAATGTACATATATTGAAACCATCGTGTTGAATATATATTTTTAAACTTCTTTATAAAATATTTAAATCTTTATAAGTAAAACCTTTAATTCTGCAATATTATATATTTCAAATAATCCCTGTTTTATCAACAAATCTCACTTTAACCTACTACCTAACCACCACACTTTTCCCACAGTGCATTATGTAAATTTCAGTTTTTCAACTGGCGGCGTTAGTCGAAAACTTGTTGAGCATTTTTATTGATACATTTTGATATTTTTTCAAGAATTTATTTAATTTATTTACAGATTTATGAGCTCGCTCTCGAGCGATCGCGTCGTCGCCGCCTCAGTCAAATATTTGTAGATTTTATTTATGGCAAATGGCAAGCAACAACAGCGGCAAATACACCGAAAATTTATTAGCCAAGTTGAACTTTTTCGGTCGGACACAACTCTCAGCGCCTCGTGCTGATCTCTTGGGGGGGTGGTAAAGGGGTTAGGGGAGGTGGTGAGGCGGGGGCCGCCGGCCAAGGTGACTGATCATCATCTTGGTCTAATGTGTCAAGTGGTTGGCAGAGCTTTGAATAATAAATAATTGTTTATAATGTATCCGCTGAGGCGATCTCGTTGGGTTTTTATTTATTTAGTTTCTTTTTTTTTTTGTAGGGGCAATGGAAAAAATTGGGTTAAAAACGAGAAAGGCAGGTGATATGAATTTTGTTTGTCGAAATATCATCAGGTGATCGATCAGAAGGGGATTAGCTGGGATATATAAAGGAGATATTTGTTGAAGAAAGATGAGGGGATGTTGCAACACGAAAACCATATTTTATACGAATTTTTTTAAACAAAAATTACTCAATTTCTTATGTATATTTCAGTTTAGTTTACTCTTTGCTACATTTGCTTATTTATTCATTACATTTCATTCCCTTAAATCGCCAATTAATTATTTAGCCACCCCAGGAAACACATTCTCCCTTTAAGTAAAACAGTTTCCCCATTGAATTAGTGGTGTCTCCCTGTTGAGCTGACATTTTCATTCGCTGTGCGCCGTGCTAACATATCTTCGAACATATGTTCTTGGCTCGTGCTGTCTAAGTATCTATGTATCTGTATCTCTGTGTATCTGCCGCACTGTCTGCTCCCGCTGCGTATACGTAATGTGACAATTGCTCGCTTCGCTTCTAACACACACTGCAGCAACATAGTTTGTCTGTCTTTCTATTCATCCATCTATCTATATAGAATCTGTGAAGTTCGCTTAGCTCCCTTCCATGCCCATCAGAACGAACATCTTGTACAATTTTATTACGCTTTGCATTGCATTTTGTTGACAGTTTTGTCAACAAGCGTTGAAAATTGGCTAAATATAAATATATGCACCCGTCCGTCCACCCCAACCCCTTCGGTTCGTTTCGTTTGTCGCAATGTGTGCAGGAATATTTATTACAACGGCAACAACTCGTTCGCATCGCGGTTTTTATTTATAAATGCGAATATAAATAGGTGCAAGATGCACAGATTTCAGATGGCATCAGGGGCAGGGATATAGAAGGGATCCTGATGCACAGTCAAGCGAATTCGCAGCAAGCATGACTTGTAAATAGCTGTGAGTTAAGTATCTGGCAAAGTGCAAAGTAGTTGCCAAGGCATCACCACCAGACTGCAGCCGTGGCATCAGCTGAGGCATCTTCCTCGCCATCATCTATGGCCTCTGGCGGCACTCTTGTGCCCTCATCTTTGTGCAGAAATGCACTGCGAATAATATTTATTAATTAAATTATAATAATTCATGAATTCTGATCATCTTTTTCTCACAGAAACTATTATAAGATGATGGAATTGGAATTAAAGTGGGAGATTTGATGATTTAAGAACAGCTTAGGTTGCCATAACTTTTACTTTTAAGTCTTTAAACACTATATTAACTTTAAAGAGGTCTCAAATTAAGATTTTTGTATATAAAGGATACAAGTATACTTTCTCAGTGCCTCATCGTAATGAACTGGGCACGCACTTGTCTCGCTCAGCCGTGGAATGATGTATGTGGCAAGCGTCGGCAGATGTGGCCCCTGTCTATATGGCTATATGGCTATAGCCCTGCACCTAGGCTATAGAAACCACTGTATGTGAGAAAAAGAAATTGCAACAATTCTGCAGCTTTATCGCTTTTCCAGGAATCGGAAAATGCTTCCGCATCAATTGAAAGTGCAAGTGCCACTATTTTCGAGAGGCAAGTCTGGAAAATCTTTTTACAGCAAGAAAAATACATAAATCAACACGAGAGTTCAGATTTATTTTAACCATTAAATTACTCCAGTAAACAAGGTATAAGTCATGGAAAATATTTCCCTAGATTACAGCAGCTTCAAGTAATATTTGCTGAATCAATTTTGGTCAACACCTTAAGAACTTAATCCATTCAGTAAATATTTTGGCAAGATTTATTCTCCTTCCCTTCTTCTCGCTGAGAAGGTGTTTTTCCACTTATTTTTCCCCGACTCCGGCTCAACTTCAATCCCCGGTTTATCTTTCACACTTTAGCTGAGCTTATAAATAGAAGTCCACGACACTTCCTCCCCCAAGACCCCGTTTTTTATATATTTTTTTTTGTTGTGCGCCCTATGGCGCTGTCAAAATCAGTTAAAAACACCGATTCGCTGTCTCATCGCCGGATCAACGACCACGGCGACTCGTAAGGCATGTGTGTGTATATTTTTCTGTTGTACTTTCTGTCTTCTATGTGATGAGGTATGAGCCACAAAATAAAACACAGAAAAAAATCAAAAAATAAAAACAGCAACGAGAACCAACCTCAAAGACAACTTTCAGGTGAAACACAAACAACAACGTCGCCCGCAAAAAAAAACAACAACAATAAAAATGTAAGAAAAAAATATTTAAATATTTTAAGAGCGATGACCCAGAAGCCAAAGCAACAAAAAAAACAGAATCAACCTCGAACACCTTCCACTGGGAACGGCCACAAAAAACGAACTGGAAAAAAATTAAAATGAAGAATTTTTTTGGTTCAACAAGAAGAGTTTAATTTGTCAGAACAACAAACTTGATAAAAATCTATACACAAGCGAGCAAGTGAGATGGAGACAGAGACTGAGAAAGAGAGAGTACCCACAAATGTGGTAAAAACTGAAACAAGGTAAAAACGCTTCCGAAGTCTTGAAGCAAATTTATTTTTTTGCTGACATAAATGAAATCATTTGATAAATTTAAATATATTTAAAATATTGAAAGGGAAATATTGAGAAACAAAGTATGACTTGTAGGGGTTTTTTTTTTAGATTATTTAAAATGTAATTTTAGCAAGAAAAGACAAATATAATTTGATGTTACAATGTTAAAGCCACAGCGACTATGGCCTTCAGGCAATTATATTTAAAACTTTCTTTTGACATAAAAGTTAAATGAATATTTTTAAAGAAGTCAAAAATAAGTTTACTTAATGCTTTCAATAAATAAACAAATTTTAAATAAGCAACATTTCCCAAAGATTAAATTTAAATTTTTAAAAAAATATCTAAGCCTTATTTTTTTATTTTAAATTAAATTCTAAAATAACCTAATACATTTTCCATTACTAAATCAACAAATTCCTCAAACATGAAGTTAGGTTAATAAATAGAAAACAAATTACCTTCCTCAAAGACTGGCTTTAAAATATTTTTAAAAATATCTCAGCATTAATTTTAAATTTTAAAATAAATTCCCAAACAACCTAAAACATTCTCCATTACTAAAACCGACATATTTCCCACATAGAAACTTCAGAAAGCCAAGTAGAAATACCTTCTTAGAGCTGTCAAACTCCCCCTATTTCTCTTCAGCCATCCAACTGTGAGATCATAAATCTTTGTTCGGTTGCCGCTTCTATTTTTTTTTTTTTGTTTTAGTTTGTTGCTAGTTTCTTCCAACGTCAAACACTAATTGGTATTAGCAGCAACAGCAGCAGCAGCTATCACACGCAACTCCCTCCCCCTCTCGGTCCACTCGATTATTGCTTTTGAAGATTGAAGAACCAACGGGTTCAATGGATCAAGCCAAAGTTGATTTTACCTTTTATGGCCTTTGACTTTGAATTGTGCCGCTGACAAACAACAAGATACAGGTGGGCGTGGTATTGGGCTGGAGAGAGAACCTGTTGTTGTTCGAAAATGTTGTTAATTCAAGAAGTGGGTGGTCACTAAATGAAACCCAAATTGAATTAGTTGCAGGCTTAACGGGCCTTGCGTATATCGTTAAATGTTGGGGAAGAGATGGAAAGCATTAAGAGTTTTTAGGAGATTTAGCTTGATTTGAAAGCTAATCTTTAAAGGAAAAAAAGCTAAAATCTTTAAAGGAAAAGTGATGTAAAATATTCTTTTGTTAATTTTAAGACCAAACAAGAGCACTAAAGAATACAATAAATATGTATTGTTTCATGTAAAACATATAAGTATTTAAAAGTAATATTTAATATTAAATATTTATATTTATTTCTTAAGAATTTCATTTAAAAATACTTTTAATGTCAAGGCTTATTTCCCATTAGAAATGCATTAAAAATTCCTCAAAATTTCCATAGATATGTCAATAGTCCATCGGTTTTTTGCCTGCGTTTCGTTTCGAAGTCAATGTTCAGGCTACGAACCCCAAAAACAAAGCGACAAATAACCCGACGTGCAAAGTGCGAAAATGAACAACGGAAAAATTGTAACTCAAATGGTGACAGGGGGCAGGGAGGGTTCCAATAAGGGTGGGCCAGGTGGCAAGGGGGTGTAGTAAACAAATGCAAATGCCCAGATACAGATACAAGCGGACAGAACAGCTACAGATACAATCAAATATGTACGTCAATTGCTTGGGTGCCGGTCGTTGTCGGTGTGCGGCTAAAAATGAAAAATTGCTTTTCAAAATTAAATCAACATTTAATTTTCTCGTAATTTGCTGCCTGCCTGCCAGCCAGCCTTCTGCCTTGGATGGGAAGTGAAAAGTGGTGGCAGGGTGGAACTCACGCATTTTTCTACAAATTAATTTTAGCACAACGATTGCCAGATACACAGAGAAATGTACCTCAGCGCAGATACAAGATACAAGACACCGATGCGCGATGGCTATAGATACAGATACAGATACAGATACATGCTTCAGATACAGCACGTCTGTCTTCCGTAGATACATCGTATTGGTTAGCCATTAAATGACGCCAGCAACAACAAGCCAACTACAAATCGTTTGGCAGCCAAGTGCCAAATAAAAACTTATTACTTATACGCCTCGTAGGCCAGCCGAAGCATCAGAGCAGCCAGCACATGAATCTATTATGAATTAGACTCTGAATGCCAACAAAACAGACACTCACCCGGACACACACACACACACACACACACATCGAATGGGCATAAATAAATATTTTGTAGCTCGTTTAAATATTCACCCTGGAGGGCAATTTTTCGTAAAGATTTCTTTCGGTTCGATCTGAATTCGTATTTGTATTTGCCGCAGATTTAGTTGAGTTCTCTCCGCAGCACCGAGAGTGAGTGGAAAATGTGCTCGGATGAGTGCAATAATGTGGAACAAGGTCCACAAATAAACAATTGAAGATTATCGAACACAAAATGCGGGGGGAGGGTAGAGCTCGTGTGGCAATGAATGAATAATTTACTTAGAAATATGAAAGGAACTTCAGGAATATTTTTATTTAAATGAAAAATTATTTTATGAACCGAAATATTAGCAAAAAATTTTGTTTATTTAATTTATTTGGAATTTTTACTGTCTTATGATTAGTAAATAAATTTAAAAAGCGATTCATTCAAACTTGAACTAGGAATTTACCTTTGAATCTATCTAGATTTATCAAGAATTTATTTAAAAGCTTAAAAAATAATTTCAAAGTGTTTTTTTAATATTTTAAATCACAGGAAATTGGTTGTATGGCTTCTTATATCATTATAATTATTCATAATATTTTTATAGCTTCATCTTAGTAAAAAATGTTGCAATTACATCTTGTATAGGCTGTTAAAACTTTAATTACAACACTTACTTATCCCGATGAGATTTTATAGCCTATATATCACCCCATAATACCACTAATAAAAATCATTAACTAATCTCTTACATTAAAATGAACCCCCAAGGACTTTTTCTTTTAATTTTTCACTTCAGTGAGCCCATATTTTTAGAGAATCTCCCCTTTTCGAATCAATCACAGCCAAGAATAACAGCCACAACAATTTTATGTCTTGACCAAAATTATCCATCACATAAACGGGTCTTCAGGCTGTTCTATAAAGTCCGCCCACGCACTGGCATAGCAAATGATCCATGGCATAACTCTAAATAGAACGCATTTGTCACAGAAATCAAACGAAATTTCAAATATTTTTAGACAACCAAAAAAAAATGGTCTCTCTCCTGATCTATATCTGTATCTGTGCTTTTATATCTTTCTATGATTTGTTTAGGAACTGTGAAATTGTTAAACTGCCACTTTATTAATAATGTCCAACACACACACAGAGAGGAAAATAAAAGAAAAATTTGAGGAAAAACCGAACAAAACGATTTCATTTTTAGTTCTTTATTGTCAAACAAACAAACAACCGAAAAAAGTTCTATATGAATTGAAATATTTTGACGTGTTCCAAATCATTTTCACCAAATTGTTGTTGCCATTTATTATTAACTCGATTCTCAGTTTATATATATATGAATATGTGATTGTGTGTGTGTTGACAAGATTGAAAAATGTGTCAGAACAACAGAAATTGTGCCGCCGAAGGCAAAAGGAAAGTTGCCATCAAATGCAGAATAATCCCAAACCCAAAGCAGAACAGCAGCCGCAGCTTCTTGGCTTCTTTGGATAAATGAGTTCCCAATGCTAATGAGCGCATATCTGACAGATACAATTTATAAATTTGACAAGTGCAAAAAGCCAACGAACAACAGAAAAAAAAAAACCAAAACAAAACCCGCGCAGTCAGCCAAATGGAAAAATAATAATAATGCAACCAGAAGGGAACCGAATTCCAAAGCTAAACGAGATTCAAATACAAAAAAACGAGAGACAAAAACATACCCACAACAATACAAATATCTCAAACAAAGGCAAATTATTTTGCATAAACGAAATTGTTGACAAATTATGATTTAGTACTGACCGCATTAACATATATCCAACATATCTCTCTCGCTCAGAGCATACACACACGAGAATATTTATCTGGACAGTAAGTTATGTGCGCTGGCCATCTGTTCATAAATTTCACGCTGCTTAATTAAAATTTTGAATATTTTATGCAGTTTGGGGCATGGCAGTAGCCCAAGTAGCCGAAACTAATGCCCGATAAACTGTCTGACCTTTTGACCATAGCTCATTTCCATAGAGAGGCAGTTTGCGGGCGGAGTTTGATGCCCATTGATTAGGGGAAGTGGGGTAGATTAGGCATTATTTTTAATTAATTTAAATCAATATTAAATATTTTAAAATTGTAAAAATCTCTAAGCTGTCTTTCTTTCTAATTTTTCTTTAATTTTCATTGATTTTTCCTTTTATTTAAATATTTTTAGAAAATACCTATTATTATGTTAATTAGAACAAATTCATTCCTTTAATTTAGCTCATTAAAAAATGCTTGAACTATAATTCTTATTGATTTTAGTTAAGTAGTCCTTCATTTTATATTTAAATATTATTAGTTTACATTTACAGGTGACTTTATAGTTGTTTCCCTTCAAGTCTCATTCAAATATTGCGAGGAAGCAAACATTAAAAATGCATTTTGAATAAATAAACACATAAATCGATGAGCCCAAGAGCAGTAGCACATGAATATATGTATACATAGACATCTATATATGAATAAAGTCATATGCATTTGAATATTACGTATACGTAAACGTCTACTTATGCAAATAAGTAAGAGGTGTTTACATTTCACTAATCGACATCTTGACGCTGTTTTTGTCGCTATATTCCATCTTTAGGTTAAATAATTCTATATCCTCCCCACTGTCCCTCATTTCCATAAATTTCTTAGCAAAAGCGGCGCTTGGAGCTCCGCTGATAATCACCAAATTTACGCTTAAGTATTTGAAATTAACTTTGTGGCAGTCGCTATGGCTTCCTGTTGCTGTGGGTTCTCTCTCATTTTGTGATAAATATTTGTTTTGGCTTTTGCCCTGACGTGTGTCGTCGTGGGTTGTTTCTTTTGTTGCTCAGTGTAATTGATTATTCTGCCAACTTTTTTTGCTATTGTTTGTTTGTCGGAAATTTATTTCCAACACGCGCTAAATGAATTGTTGCGAAGTAGACAATAACAGGCATAGGTTTTGAGGCTTTCCAGTTGGAAATTTTAACTACCTTAAAATAAGGCCTAAAGAGTACATAAGTTTTCTTTTCTTTTATTTATTTATTTATTTTTTATTTCTTTTAATACCATTTTATATTATTTAAAAATATATAAACACAGAATAGATAACTGGCAATCTGATTTATAAAATTTGACATCCCTTTTGATCGATTTGCCAAAGGTCTAGACCGCATTCGTTAACCAGAGAAATGATCAATCTTCGGCACAGCTTTCATCAATCAGCGATGGCCATTGAAATCTGGATCGGAATCGGAATACAAAATGTCAGCACTCCGTCAACACTTGACAGCAATGTCGGGGAAGAGAAAGATTGAAATAATAATAATGAAAGAACCGACAGTGGTTCCATCTTAATCTGTTTAATTTGCAGATGCAGTTGGCCAGATACGAAAAATGAGCAGAGAATAAATTAAGGAGCTGGGAACGAACGCGTCTCTCTTGTCTCGTTGAATATAATTTATGAGTCAATTTCAGACAATTATTGTTAAATATTATTAAGCATTCGCTGGGCTGTCAAAACACGCGCCGCTGCCGCCTATCGTCTCGAATGATTTACAAGGAATTGAAGACAATTGTCACTCCGCTGTCGCGACCCTCGCCGAGTGATGACAAATTTTAAGTGGATAATCTTCCATTATATGGAAACTGCGACTGAGCAATGGACACAAGCTCGAAAAAAGAACAGGGACGCAAATTAATGTCAACATTGATTAAGCCAGGCAACTCTATGGCCAGTGATTGCGGCCCCTTGAAAAGTCCCCGTCCCCCCCACTGGTCGTCATCCTTTCGATGCCCCTCAAAGACATTCCGCAAATTTACACGGCCAAGCGAAAATGCGAAGACGCGTGGCTGCCAATTATGGCAGAATGAGAGGAAACGCATAGCGGATAAAGAGGAAGTCAAGGGGAGAAGCCGAGGAAAGACAGCCAAAACAAGACGAAGACAGATCAACGAGATCATTGTCAATCTTTCCAGTGGCTGTGGGTTCACAAGAACCAGTCTCCGGAGGTATAAGAGATTATGACTGAAGAACAAAAACTTCTGAAAATTCTAAACACCAAAAATGTTTATTTATCCTTAAGAATGTAATTAAAAATTTATTAAAAATATAATCTTTAATTATTACAGATGTTTTCAGGAAGAATTTCTTTTAATTTCATTTCTAACTTTCCTAGAAATTTTTCCAGTATTTAATAATGACAATTTTCTATATATAAATCAATCATCCATCGACTAACCTGATAAATTATATTTTACCCAACTTATCATGCTAACTATTAATTAAGGAAGTTAATAAATAAATAAAGAATAAACTTCTACAAACCCCAAGTGCCTCAGTAAAACTCTCATGATAATCAAGGACTCATAAAAATGTTTAATTTACTTCTGGACTGGTAAAATTAATTTAACAACAAATCAATAAATATATAAAAAATCACCACACACTACAAATGTCTTCTTAAACCTCTTCCTAACAATCAAGGACTCGTAAAAATGTTTAAGTCGCTTCTGAAATCTCAACCAAAACATGCTACCTTTCCCCTTTTTGGCCAACAAACCCCTTTTAAATAAAACAAACAAATTAAGACAATGGAACTCTACGCTTCGTCTCAGATAAAAATCAAAGTAAACACAAAAAAAAAACAAAACAGAAAAAAACAAAGTAAAGCCAATAATAAAAAGCAACTCGACTCGGTTCGGTTCGGTTCAAATCTGCTCACTTTGGATCTGCTCAAAATGTGTGAACAATATCGGCGTGCTGATCTTGCCCGGCAACCAAAACAGAGAGTCAGCCAGATATATATATTTAAAAGGCGGGAACTGTGCGGGGTACACCGAGAGACCTGTTTAAAAACCTGTTAATCAGCCTGAGAGCAAATCGGAGAGATATATATTTTTGTGTGGAGAAAGAAGATTGAGAGAAGTGCACTGCTGCACTGCGCTTTTGGAGCAACTCAAGAGCTGTACTTTTGCATAGTCATCGAGAAAGAGGCCCCCCTTCTCTTTTGTACCCCTTCTCTAGTAAACCCCTGCTTTTCTTTACAATTTCCCATTTCCCACCAACAAAAAATAGAAGTGACACAAAACAGCATTTGCAAAAATGTCAAACAAAAAACACTACGCGAAATGATGCCATTTCAGTTGCTGCCAGGAAAATATTTCAATTCAAATTCAACCAGCTGGCTGCACTGGAAAAAAAAACAAGAGAGAAAGAAAATAGAACTCATAAAAATATATAATAAGAACTAATATGTAATAAGATATATAATTTAGATAAACAAAACTAACTTTAAGGAATTCATTTAGGTGTGCTTTTGAAATAACATTTGGGAATTGTCTAAATTTCATTGTAATTTTTATTACCAGTGTATAACCCCCCGTTCTACATCCTTACATTCTCCATAACACCCTTGATAGCCACCCAATTCAAGGGGGAATCCAATCAGCCACGCGTTGGTGATAAAATGCGTTAACAATACGTGAAAAGCTTTTTGCTAACTGTTTTCCCTTTGGTTTCCGTTTCCTGTTTTCTGTTTTTCCCTCCCTCTGTTTTCCTTCAGCCCTCTCTCGCTTTTCGTATCCTTCTTTTTTGGTTGCTTTTGCGGTATCTGACAGATTTCTGTGGGTTAGCCTAATGGGGGAAATAATGCCGGAGGTTTTGTGGATGAAGGAAGCAGGCTACTAAAATTGCCAAAAGCTTCTTCTGAGGGATTGAAAAAATTTGGATGAGCAGTTTGTGTTTTAAGGGTGGATGTATCAGATTTTCAGGGGAGTATTACATACCGCATCACACCTGATTTTTCATGGATAAGAACAAGAGGAATGTCAGGGGCTTGGCCAGGTTGAAAGTGGATGAAAATGTAAAGAATATTTTATATTCAATCAAGAATTAGCATACCTAATGGGTGTTTCTTAAGGGAATCTTATTAAAACATTAAAATTGTTCTGTTAAATAAGAAAATTAAGTAAGACTAAAAGAAATTTTAGCTTTTGGAAAGTAAATATAGGATTTAACATGGTAAAAAATGTACTTAAATAATAAAGGTACATTTTAACTGTTAAATTTAATAAAAAAAATTTTATTCTTACTTTACATAAATTATAAAATTAATTTAAAGCCAAAGTTTATCCCACATAACACTTCCATTCGAACACATGTTAATTTTAAGTCCATCCTATCATCAAAACCATTACCCTCTTAACAAAAATCAATTAAATAAAGCTTGGGGAATAATTTGTATAATGCCGGGTAGACCTCCTTCCCAGATCTGGCTACCAGACTTTATGAGCCGTATCGGATAATCTTAATTTAAATTGGTTTCCATTCCCCATTCCCAGGCAACGGAGGCTTCTCCCTTTCATTGCGCCACAATTAAGCATTCAAAAAATGGCTGATCATGTTATTTAAGCCAAACACTTGTCACAATAAATCACATTTCAATCCAAATATTTGCGCAATTCCCCCAAGTCAAATTCCCCTCTTCCACGCTTCTGCTCTTTCTTTTCCCCTTTTTCCTTTGGTTTTTGCCCCTCTGGCGCATCGCTCATACGCCCCGTATACAAAAGCCGAATTGTCCACAGGCCAACCACCAGCTTGCAACAACAAAAGAAAAGTACAACAACAAAAACAACAAATTTGACAACAATACGGCAGAAAGAGAAGCAAAAGTAAGAAAAGCAAAGCAAAGTGAAGCAAAGCTTCAAGCAAACAAGAAAAAAAATTGGGGAAAAAGAAATCAAAACAAACGCAGCAGCCACCGAGCTGCCATTTGCCCATTTTGAACTCCGCCACCTATTCCCCCCTCTTTTGCCATATTCCAACCTTCTTTGCTGATGTAAAAAAAAAAATAAATAAAAAAATATATAAAAAGGAAAACACTTTTAAGCAAAATCAAATTCACAAGCATCAGCAAGGAAAAAGGATGTAAAAAGCAACTATGATGCTACTCTAACATTTAAAACAAATGTTTATTTTTATAAATTATAATTATTTACATTTTAATTTAATATTGTTTAGCAAAAAACATTAATTAATTAAATTAATAAATATGCTCATTTTTATTTTCCTTCATAAGAATTATAAATTGTAAAATAATTAACTACTTCTTAATTTAAGTTTAAATTAGTTAGATTTAATTTATTTGCTACATCAATCCCCGATTCCAAATAAATAACTAAAAACCCGTTCTTCTCATTTTAAAATAATCTCAAATATTAAATTAATAAATTTCTTAATTGGAAAAATACCCTTTTCCCTTGAAAGGGTATCTATTTGTATTTTTTTCGTTGTTACAATCAAGCGCCCCAGCTCAGCGTACGCTGCGTTTGGCGAGCATGACGAAAGTCCTTTCGCACATTACCACATTTTTGTTGTATTTGTTTTTGTTGCCGCTGCTGCTGCTGCCACCCAGTGAGGCGAAAAGCAACAACAACAACGGGCAGCAACACGAAAGACAAAAGCTAAAAGCGACAAATGAAATAATAAGAGAGCTTAAATAACTCCACACGAGAGCGGACACACGCACACACACACTCACACAAAAGGGGAGACTCCACCGCACTTATACAAACATAAAAACAAGTGGATATGGTCGGAGGGGGGAATGGGGATATATTGTGTTTGCATGTTTGTTGTTACATTGACTTCCGATGACGGGCAGCAGCGTATCTCTCTCTCTCTACCTCGTTCTCTGTGACCCCTCCCCCCAAGCTCTCTCACTGTGGGTAGCGTAGCTGCCCCACCTTCCCCCCACCAACAGCCACCCACTCGGCGGCAGCGCTGTTCGCTCAGAAGCTGCGAACTTGTTTGCTCAATATGTTTCACACACAAACGACACACGCACACACACAGAGGAGAACACACGAAACTTTTACATTCCACCCCCACCGCTCCTTCAACCTTCTTTGGCTTGCACTGAGGGGAAAAAATAGTAAAAATGGAGCATAATAAATAATTAAGAATTAAAGAAATGATTAAGGATTTTATGCATTTTTTGGTTTACTTATTCGAAAATTTATTTTGTAAACCCATTTAAATCAAGTTATTATTTACAGTGCACTTTGCTGCCACATTGCACGCTAAATAATGACTGACAGTATGTTGGTGCGTTCCCCCTTACCCACCCTAGCCCACCCTTTCATGGTGTGACCCCCAATTGCTCTCGCTCCCAGTAAACTGACAATCCCAACAAAAACGCAAACAAACCAAAATCGAAGCAAGCAAAGAGCGTGTAAGAGCAACAGAGATGGACAAGCATTGCTATCTCTCTTTGCCCCCCCCCCCCCCCCCC